>CM042240.1:9643717-9871217 GCA_023566225.1 Romanogobio albipinnatus
TGTGAATGTGAGATTTCCCCTTGTCAAAAAATCCTAAAGAAACCTGTACAGGATTACATTCATACATTTTGGAATCGTTCCTAAAGGATTCTCTTAGGAATTGTCTAGGATATTTATGTTTTGTCCTATAAGATTCCTATTGGATTCTGTGGGTCTTATAAGACAATACATACAAATCCCGTAGGATAATTTCTACAGGATTTTAATGGGATTCAATTGGGTCTCTTTTCAGGTCTATATGGGATTTTTTTCATTTTAAATCTTAACGAATCAAGCATTTTTAAGAATCTTTTATTACAAAAAATATCACAGGACCAAGTGAAATTCCATTAAATAAAACACAATGTCCAATAGGATTCTAAGAATCCAATAAGATCCCACAGGACCAAGTGAAATTCCATTAAATAAAACACAATGTCCAATAGGATTCTAAGAATCCAATAAGATCCCACAGGACCAAGTGAAATTCCATTAAATAAAACACAATGTCCAATAGGATTCTAAGAATCCAATAAGATCCTACAGGACAAAGTGAAATTCCATTAAAATAAAACACAATGTCCAATAGGATTCTAAGAATCCAACAAGATCCAACAGGACAAAGTGAAATTTCATTAAAATAAAACACAATGTCCAATAGAATTCTAAGAATCCAATAAGATCCCACAGGACCAAGTGAAATTCCATTAAATAAAACACAATGTCCAATAGGATTCTAAGAATCCAATAAGATCCCACAGGACCAAGTGAAATTCCATTAAATAAAACACAATGTCCAATAGGATTCTAAGAATCCAATAAGATCCTACAGGACAAAGTGAAATTCCATTAAAATAAAACACAATGTCCAATAGGATTCTAAGAATCCAACAAGATCCAACAGGACAAAGTGAAATTTCATTAAAATAAAACACAATGTCCAATAGAATTCTAAGAATCCAATAAGATCCCACAGGACCAAGTGAAATTCCATTAAATAAAACACAATGTCCAATAGGATTCTAAGAATCCAATAAGATCCCACAGGACCAAGTGAAATTCCATTAAAATAAAACACAATGTCCAATAGGATTCTAAGAATCCAATAAGATCCTACAGGACAAAGTGAAATTCCATTAAAATAAAACACAATGTCCAATAGGATTCTAAGAATCCAATAAGATCCTACAGGACCAAGTGAAATTCCATTAAAATAAAACACAATGTCCAATAGGATTCTAAGAATCCAATAAGATCCTACAGGACAAAGTGAAATTCCATTAAATAAAACACAATGTCCAATAGGATTCTAAGAATCCAATAAGATCCCACAGGACCAAGTGAAATTCCATTAAAATAAAACACAATGTCCAATAGGATTCTAAGAATCCAATAAGATCCAACAGGACAAAGTGAAATTTCATTAAAATAAAACACAATGTCCAATAGAATTCTAAGAATCCAATAAGATCCCACAGGACCAAGTGAAATTCCATTAAATAAAACACAATGTCCAATAGGATTCTAAGAATCCAATAAGATCCCACAGGACCAAGTGAAATTCCATTAAAATAAAACACAATGTCCAATAGAATTCTAAGAATCCAATAAGATCCCACAGGACAAAGTGAAATTCCATTAAATAAAACACAATGTCCGATAGAATTCTAAGAATCCAATAAGATCCTACAGGACAAAGTGAAATTCCATTAAAATAAAACACAATGTCCAATAGAATTCTAAGAATCCAATAAGATCCTACAGGACAAAGTGAAATTCCATTAAATAAAACACAATGTCCAATAGAATTCTAATAATCCAATAAGATCCCACAGGATAAACTGAAATTCCAGTAGGATATTTTGGGTTGAAAACATCAAATGTGCAGCATTTGTGTGATTATGTCCTTTTTTCCAGAGTCATTATTATGGAGGAGAGTCGCTGATCTGCATGTACTCATAGTCTCTACATTTGGAGTCATTCTGGGATGGAAACTTTGTAAGGAGGGAATCACAGACATTTTCCAGCAAGAGGAAGGAAGGTAACAACAGAATCGGATAATAATTACTAGAGCTTCATTTTTGTTGCTCTTAAAGTAAAAATGTTCATCATTTGCGCACCCTCGTGTCGTTCCAAACTTGTGCTTTCTTTCTTCTTCGGAATATAAAAAATCATAAAAATCATAAAAGTATGAATGAACATGGATATGATAACTTTATGGTGTTATCACAAGTATTGTGACACCTGACCATTACACCAACAGGGACTCTAATGATATTGCATTATAAATAGATGGACATTAATATGGAGTTTCCACTCTTCTGGGAACGCTTTCCACAAGATTTTGAAGTGTTTCTTTGGGGATTTTTCCCAATTTTTCCGGTAAAGCGTTTGTGAGGTCAGGCACTGATGTTGGACGAGACGACCTGACTCACAATCTCTGTTCCAGTTCAATCCCAAAGGTGTTGTATAGGGTTGAGGTCAGGACTTGGGGTGTAACGCTACACGAACCGTTTCGGAACAGGGCTCTCGGTTCAGTGCACTGAACGGTTTCCCAATACTATCTTTAAGAGTTAACAGTCGGCTTGTTTTAAGAGTGGAACACACTTCAATCCGAGTTCCCACACGAACATATTATGTATTCAGTCCATTTTATCACGAAATTCAAAGGATAAATTGCCGTTTTGATGCTCTTTAATGTGGCGTGAATGATCACAGTTCAAGCGGCCACTCATCTCGGAAGATCATCTCTTCATAAAGAATAAACATGAATGAACATCTGAAGGTATGTTGAGGATACATTACACCTTACTGTCACGCATCACATGTGGCGTAATCGCTCAGTGTTCAACGGTGGAAAGACCTCAATATAACAGCTGTAAACAATGCCATGTAGCATCACATTTACCTCAGGCAGTCATTCAGTGTCCACAGCTGTTAGTTCACTAGAGAGATCAGCTCTTTCACTAAATATGCACTATATTCAGTCCTTCCAGAAAAATGTGGCTTTTTTTTGTGATTGTTGCGGGCAAAAATCCTTGATTATGTAGCACGTTTTCTTAAAAAATGCGATGGAAAATGCGGGATATTTATGCAATTTTATGCAATAAAAAAGAGAAAAAAAGCACTACATCACAGAAAGTGCTGGGAATATTTAAGTTCTCATCTTGTTTTATTGCAGACCTTAATAAACACACGGCTCAAATTTACAAAACATTGAGTCAAACAAGTTCTGTAGCTTTACAAAAGGAATATGCTACAACTTCTGAAAAATGAATAAATAACTTCCTGTTTTACAGAGGTAGCTTTACAAAACAGACATTTGAGTGCTTCCACTGCACAAAGTGCAATCTCTTAAAGGGTTAGTTCATCCAAAAATGTAAATTCTGTCATTAATGACGTCCCCTCATGTCGCTGGACACCCGTCAGACCTCCGTTCATCTTCAGACACAAATGAAGATATTTTAGTTGAATTCCGATGGCTCAGACAGGCCTCCATTGGCACAATGTACACTCTCAAGACCCATAAAAGCACTAAAGACGCTGTTACAAAATCCATCTCACTACAGTACAGGTTCTACAATAACTTTATGAAGCAACGATAATAGTTGTGCGCAAAAAAATAAATAAATAACGACTTGTACAGTGATGACCGATTTCAAAACACAGCATCATGATGCTATGAATCAGTGAGTCGATTCATGATTCGGATCGCGTATCAAACTGCTGAAATACGTGACTTTGGCGATCCAAACCGCTGAATCGGCTCACTGATTCATAACGCTTCAAACCGCTGAATCGACTCATTGATTCATAACGCTTCAAACCGCTGAATCGACTCATTGATTCATAACGCTTCAAACCGCTGAATCGACTCACTGATTCATAACGCTTCAAACCGCTGAATCGACTCATTGATTCATAACGCTTCAAACCGCTGAATCGACTCATTGATTCATAACGCTTCAAACCGCTGAATCGACTCATTGATTCATAACGCTTCAAACCGCTGAATCGACTCAGTGATTCATAACGCTTCAAACCGCTGAATCGACTCACTGATTCATAACGCTTCAAACCGCTGAATCGACTCACTGATTCATAACGCTCTGAAGCTTCATGATGCTGTGTTTTGAAATCGGTCAGCACAGGGAAACTGCTTTGCGCGTCTTTTGCTGTTATTTTTGTTGGCCAATGGGAGTTTGCGCTTCATCATGGTTTCACCGATATCTATGGTTTCTCCACGGGGTTTGCAGCTTTTCGATGACGTTCGCGTCGGGTAATTACGTCACTTCAAAACGTTCCCATGGCAACAGGGGGAAATGGCGGCTCTTGTGTGAAGTACACAAACATTTTTCAACTTTCTGCTAATATATATGACTTTTTTTTTTTGCAACGAAAATGCGAGGATTATGAAATCATGCTAGCCCCGCATATTTTGCACACGGAAATAGGCAATTTATGTAGACTTTTTAGTAGTCTAGTCTATTGGTTACCGTTTTACAGAATCTATATGATACTTCAATTCAATGTTTGAGTGGTAGGTAATAACCATATATCGTCAATATAATATATTGACCTCCTTCAGCTCACGCCAACGAGCAAACGCTGGCCCAATGTTGATCCTCGTCCTGCCTTTAATACGAGCACTTTCTCGTTTCCTCTTTTTGCATTCCTCCGACAAAACCTTTGCTTTCTTCTTTTTCCGTGCTGCCTCGGCCATGACTATAACATCCGGCAAACAAAGGATAGTTGGGCTCGCACGTCCGAATTTAAGGAAGTGGGGGTGATGGTGGAAGTGACGTATATGCCGTAAAGCAGTCGAATTTTGTAGTTCTTTTTTTTTTTTGGGTTACTACCCGAAACCCGAAGTTTAAAAGTACGATTAAAAACGATACAGACCCCGTCAGGCTATGGCAGACGTGCCATTCAACCTATTGTAAGTCGATGTATCATCACAAGAGTCTTGAAAATATATTATGAAGGTTGAAAAGTTACCTAGTGCTGCTTTAATATTAATGTGAGAGTAAGGACTCCCTATATAGTTTACAGCAATATAAACTTTTATATATAATATTATATAAACATTTTTAGGACAGACACTTTTTTTCTCCAGTCAACCACTGTTTAATAAAAATAAATTTGGTAAAACTGCTGTACCAAACCGTGACTTCAAAACCGAGATACGTACCGAACCGTCAGTTGTGTGTACCGTTACACCCCTAATTCATACTGTATCTATGAATGAATGTATATCTGTCTATCGAGCTCGACAGTCATGCAGCGTCTTGAGTTGTACAGGTTTGGAACGACGTGATGGCATTTAAATAATAATAAAGGAATAATTCACCCCAAAATAACACTTCACTGGTGTAATCTCGTCTCTTAGGGAATGTTGCGGACTCCTGCTGGTGGTTTTCTGGCTGCTGCTGTGCAGACATTCAGGGAGGTGCGGGAAACCATCGGATAAAACTCCAGTCATATTTCATATTTAATGTCTAAAGATGGTGTTTAACACAGTTCTCTGCCTTTATAAGACTGATTTCTGTAGTGACTCTTGTCGTGTCCTGTAGTGGTGCTGTTTCTCAGCTGTATTATATTATTATTATGAGCATTAACGTCTCTTTCCTGTCCTGTAGAGGTGCTGTGGGCTCGGTGAGGATCTGCACTGCTGTGGGAATCACTGTGTTTCCCTTCATCACATGGCTCTATTACTACATGAACACTGAGCTGAGGAAACACTGGCCTGAACACTGCACAACTGCTCTCTGATCAGCCAGCACACGACATGAGCCACAACACAAACCTGTGGAGATCCTCCGTTATCCAGCGTCCCAGACGTGTGATGTTCTTCTATTTCTCTGTTATCTTGTGGATTATATATCTATATTATTATACGGCATCATGACTTTGCTTAATGACTCGATGGCTTTATTTCTCTGTGCTACACAAAAGATGTTTAGCATGATATTAAAGGTGGATGTGCCACACATTACAATTCAAACCGTATGTTCAGATTTATAAGTTTTCAGGAACAGCGATTAAATTAACTGAACATTAATATATTTTTTTTCAGCTAGTCACCAAGCCAACATTTCTCATTTACGAGAAACCCAATGTTGAAGTACTAAAATAACTTAAAAACTATACAGACATTACAAAATAATAAAAATGACAAACACAGCTAAATTTCTAAAGATTTATAATTAAAATAACAGAAAATCTAACTCATCATAATAACAAAAACTATAATACTATCTCAGTGACAACACTCATTGCACTAAAAACAACAGTTTTTATGCTCACTAGATGCACATCAGCGGAGACCAAGCGCAGAGGTACACTCGCCATTCACTGTAGAATTAAAATAAAAATGTATTATGAATCATTATGACTTTCATAGTATGTTATCCAAATTCATATGCAAACAGACTCTCTTTATAACACAAATAACAGCATCAGTTCTGTCATCAGTGTAAATGTGCAAACGCACAAACATATCCAAACACACAATGATACTGTGAACGAGGACCAACTAACGCAAGTTAACACAATTAAACTTGATGCAATTTATTTGCGGGACAAAATGCAAAGTTTTGCACCATTAACATTTGAAACAAACTTAACCCTTAATCGCTCCTCAAGTAGGGTTTACGTTTATGGTCCTTGCAGAGCGATTGCATAAGTAAATATACATTTATTACATGTGTTAGGGATTAAATACTGCCATCTGCAGGTTTGTGGAAAAAACTTTCATTAACTTTCAACTTTAATTAGAAACTTTAGAAAGAAAGTGCAATGCCCACATATATCCACTAGAGGTCCATAAAGGGACTCATTTAATTTTCACTTCATTTTTCTCCTCACAACATATATATATATATACTTACTCACCTAAAGGATTATTAGGAACACCTGTTCAATTTTTCATTAATGCAATTATCTAATCAACCAATCACATGGCAGTTGCTTCAATGCATTTAGGGGTGTGGTCCTGGTCCAAACAATCTCCTGAACTCCAAACTGAATGTCAGAATGGGAAAGAAAGGTGATTTAAGCAATTTTGAGCGTGGCATGGTTGTTGGTGCCAGACGGGCCGGTCTGAGTATTTCACAATCTGCTCAGTTACTGGGATTTTCACGCACAACCATTTCTAGAGTTTACAAAGAATGGTGTGAAAAGGGAAACACATCCAGTATGCGGCAGTCCTGTGGGTGAAAATGCCTTGTTGATGCTAGAGGTCAGAGGAGAATGGGCCGACTGATTCAAGCTGATAGAAGAGCAACTTTGACTGAAATAACCACTCGTTACAACCGAGGTATGCAGCAAAGCATTTGTGAAGCCACAACACGCACAACCTTGAGCAGGATGGGCTACAACAGCAGAAGACCCCACCGGGTACCACTCATCTCCACTACAAATAGGAAAAAGAGGCTACAATTTGCATGAGCTCACCAAAATTGGACAGTTGAAGACTGGAAAAATGTTGCCTGGTCTGATGAGTCTCGATTTCTGTTGAGACATTCAGATGGTAGAGTCAGAATTTGGCGTAAACAGAATGAGAACATGGATCCATCATGCCTTGTTACCACTGTGCAGGCTGGTGGTGGTGGTGTAATGGTGTGGGGGATGTTTTCTTGGCACACTTTAGGCCCCTTAGTGCCAACTGGGCATCGTTTAAATGCCACGGCCTACCTGAGCATTGTTTCTGACCATGTCCATCCCTTTATGACCACCATGTACCCATCCTCTGATGGCTACTTCCAGCAGGATAATGCCCCATGTCACAAAGCTCTAATCATTTCAAATTGGTTTCTTGAACATGACAATGAGTTCACTGTACTAAAATGGCCCCCACAGTCACCAGATCTCAACCCAATAGAGCATCTTTGGGATGTGGTGGAACGGGAGCTTCGTGCCCTGGATGTGCATCCCACAAATCTCCATCAACTGCAAGATGCTATCCTATCAATATGGGCCAACATTTCTAAAGAATGCTCTCAGCACCTTGTTGAATCAATGCCACGTAGAATTAAGGCAGTTCTGAAGGCGAAAGGGGGTCAAACACAGTATTAGTATGGTGTTCCTAATAATCCTTTAGGTGAGTGTATATATATATATACACTCACCTAAAAAAAATATATACATATATTATTATATATGTATATATAATAATACAAACAGTAAAGTTTCTCAGAGTGCAAAAGGTTAGCTGCCTTTCATCTTTCTTTTATATGCCCTTTTCCCTCTCTTTCTCGGTGTGTGTGTGTGTGTGTGTGTGTGTATGTTTGTGGTGTTGTGTCTAATGTCTATCCCTGCCACTGTTGTGCATTTATTCCTGATTTTATTTGCCCAAATCAAAAACACGTGTGTGTGTGTGTGTGTGTGTGTGAGTGAACATGCTTGTTCCATGTTGCATTTCTGCTCTAGTGTTAGGCCTTCATTATGCATGAACATTTTTCAGATTTATTGCAGTTTTGTTGATTTTATTTGCCAATTTCTATAAAAATGCTCTCTGTTGCAGTGACGTGTGTGTGTGCGTGTGTGTGCGTGTGTGATTATGTGATTGAGAGTGTGTGTGTGTGTGTGTGTGTGTGTGTGTGTGTGTGTGTGTGTGTGTGGGTGTGTGTGTGTGTGTGTGTGTGTGTGAGTTTGTGTGTGTGAGTGTGTGTGTGCGCGTGTTATTGTGCACGTGTGTGCGCGTGTTATTGTGCACGTGTGTGATTGTGTTTGTGTGTGTGTGTGTGTGTGTGTGTGTGTGTGTGTGTGTGTGTGTGTGTGTGTGTGGGGCCTGGTAAACCCTAAGTTATGGGGACAAAATGTCCCCACAAAGATGGCAATATCCGAAATCCTTGTCCTTGTGGGGACATTTTTTGGTCCCCATGAGGAAAACATCTTATAAATCAGACGTGATGTTTTTTTGTGTGTGAGAGAGATAAAGAGAGAGAGAGAGAGAGAGATGGAAAGTTTGTTCCACTTTGTGTTTATGCCCTTGTGAAATTGTCATATTTATATAAAAAAAAAAAATTAATTACATTTTGACAATATTTTTTTACATTTTCCCATTCATTTTTAATATGGGGTCAATCTGACCCCTTAGAACAATCAAATCAAGCCCAGATTTTGTGTGCATGTTTAGATGGGGCAGTCGTGGCCTAGTGGTTAGGGAGTTAAACCGGTAACCCAAAAGGTTGCTGGTTCGATTCAAGAACCGATGGGAAATGACTGAGGTGCCCTTGAGCAAGGCACCTAACCCCTAATCGCTCCCCGGGCGCCACACAAGGCTGCCCGCTGCTCTGGGTGTTTGTATACACGTTTGCAGTGTGTGTGTGTTAACTACTCACTACTCTGCTCCTAATGTGTGTGCATTAACTGGATGGGTTAAATGCAGAGGTCAAATTCCAAGTATGGGTCACCATACTTGGCCGTCACGTGTCACTTTGTCACTTTGATAGATTATTGAGGAAAACTCACAGATCTCATGCCCCTGAGATGAAGGGAGACTTTTTTAAAAATGAAGGAAAAGTCCAGTAGGGTCAGCTGGACTCCAAGGAGTGATGCAAAATAAAAAAAATAAATCTCAATATACATTCACAGTAGAGATCTCTTTGATTTTGATGTACTATAAACACAATCTGTCACAACTATTGCTCCAGTCCAAAAAAAAACATTTACTGAAAGTAAACTTCTACAATGGCTCATTCTTTGATTTCTGATGTAATAAAACACGAGAGCCCATATTAACTGAGCCGATTCAGTGTTGGTCTGCAAGTTAATGAGTAATATACTCAAAGAGTAAAATAACTATTGAGAAGAGCGATCTGAGGAAAACCACAACCATGAGACATATTCACACTGTCCATGCCAGCAACTTATCAAGAAAACACACCGTATGTACCCAATATTGGATATAACTAAAATAAAACTATTTATACAAATATATACAGGTTTTTCAGAGCACCAAAGAGAGTCATAATAAAGCTGTGTATCTGATAGTGTTCATATATCCAAGCGAAGCATCAGATACCACCAATGAGGATATAGAAAGTTACTGAAGCACAATGCTTCAAACCTGCAGTCTATGTACACATGCTTCAGGACATTAATGTTTCCACCTTATTTTGCATTGCTTGTTTGCTGCGATTCACCTTATATCAACATGATCCACTAACCACAAACAAACGCAATACTTCAGCATTAAGATTCTACCTATTAAATGTTTGGATTTTGATATGTAGTATCTTTTTTTTTTACAGTAAATAATTGATTTGATGTATTTTTCAAATGCAGTGACATTCAGACATGATCTCTTGGCTTGCCCACTGGATGTTTGAGGAGTAAACGCTGGATAAATCCGGTAGATTCCCTCATTGCGATGATTGTTGGACTGAATCATGGTGCGTCTCCGTCTGTTCTTGAGTTTAACATCGGCCTCAACTCCAGCGATTCTGCTGCATTCTGGGTCTGGATTGATGGGTTATGTGGCGTTTCATCAGACACGGCCTCATTCTGTGTTCAGGAGGAGACACATGAGTTAAACAATATCCACATGACTTCCTGCTTTAGTTTATCCGCTTGTTGTTCGCTAATAGATGAAATTACAAACACTTGACTGTGACACTTTTCAGTTCTTCTGGCACCCCAGAGAAAAGCTGTTTTAGAGCTGAAAAGGTAACTAAAATTACTGTGAAAGCCTGAAACACCCTGTTTACAACAACTTGCTGGGCTTTTCCATCGGGATTGGAGCAATAATAAAGTCAGTCATACATTCACAGATCATCTCTGCTCTAATAAACATAGATCGACCTTCAGATGGCCTTGGCTTTAGATGCCACAAATGGCTGATTTTAGCTTCCAAAATATAACCAAGGAGATAAATGTACAGTATGGTTCTTAAAAATGAATTATGATGTAATAATGTAGGGCGGGGCTTGATTTTGTCCATCAGGAATTGATTGGGTGGTTGTGGTTTGATAATTGCTGTGATCATATGGATACAAGTCAAGTCAATTTTATTTATATAGCGCTTTTAACAATGCAGATTGTTTCAAAGCAGCTTCACAGTGTTAAACAGGAAAATAATGCAACAGAATTTTATTCAGCCGTACAGCCGTTCTGGAGAAAACGGTGATGTCATCATTTCATTTCAATTATCATACAGTGACAATGTGGGCTTTAGAATAGTAATTTAGTTTATATGGTTAATGTAGTTTAATAATTAGATTTATTTGGATGTAGTGTCCCCAATGTAGTGTCCCCAACTGAGCAAGCCAAGCCAGAGGCGACAGAGGCAAGTAAATGTCTCGGTTACGTATGTAACCCTCGTTCCCTGAAGGAGGGAACGGAGACGTACGTCAAAACTGACCGACGTATTGGGATCTATTGGTCAGAGACCAATCTACTTCGAGTGTAAAAAAATGAGCCAATAGGCATTGGCATGCAGTTCATGCATTCCATGCGCCGCCCCGCGCCGCGGGTATAAATACGGAAGTGGAAGTACCGCATATCGTTTTCAACTGAGGAGCCGAGATAAGTGACTCGGGCCTTCAGCTGAAGCACAGCACCTGGCGACGGGACGTACGTCTCCGTTCCCTCCTTCAGGGAACAAGGGTTACATACATAACCGAGACGTTCCCTTTCAGTCGGTCATGTTCGACGTACGTCGGAACTGACCGATGAATTGGGATCCCTACAAACACACCAGGAATACTGGCCCTTTCAGCGTCCTGCCTGAGCTCACTGGACCACTCCTAGTTGGAGTGGAAGTCAGGGCTCCGGGAAGGGAAGGTCAGTCACTGCTGTTCCTGCAAGACCCACTCAGAATGATTATTGGATAACGCTGGGAAAGCGTGCCTGGGGAGATGGTACGCTGCAGAGCCACGTCCTTCAGTGGAAGGAGAGGTGGTGAAATGCACATAAGGACTAACCTAACAGGGTAGTGCTACCTATGGAAGTCTCTGGGGTGGATCCAACCTGGTCCCAGGGGGGAAAGAACACACCCAGAGACGACAGAGCGGGCTCTGTCCAGGGAAAGACACGGGGCTAGCCAAGTAGGGTAGCTGGTACCGTGGAGAACACATATGGGGTTGCCTTTAGGGGACCACAACATATGGAACCCAGCCTACACACACGTTCCACAAGCATACGGGTGCAGGCTTAGCGTCAGACGGCCGTAACGTCTGACACCAAAGGGGTGATGGAGGAGCTCACAGGGTTAACCGTTTTCGGGGAACTCAACTGGAGAAAATAGATGCACGTATCCGGCCCAGAGGCCGGGAGTGGCATTGCAAGCTGACACAAGAGCAGGTACTTAGCGCTACTGGCCACTGGGGGCGAGGATGCAGGAAGATACTGGCTCTACACGGAGGCTATAGAATCTAGCGAACGTGTTAGGTGTCGCCCAGCCCGCAGCTCTACATATGTCTGTCAGTGAGGCGCCTTGAGCAAGCGCCCAGGAGGAAGCAACACTCCTTGTTGAGTGCGTTCGCAACTCGAATGGGCAAGGCAACGGAAGCGTAGACCACCCTGTCGGTTGATGTACGCAACGGCCACAGTGCTGTCCAAGCGGACCAGTACGTGGTTGCCCCGTAGCGGCTTCTTTTTTTTTATTTTTTATTTTTTTTGTATGTTTTTTTTTTTTTACATTTTTTGTAACGTTAAAGGTCCCATGGCATGAAATATTCATTTTATGAGGTTTTTCAACATTAATATGAGTTCCCCTAGCCTGAATATTGTCCCCAAGTGGATAGAAATGTTGATCGGTGTAAACCCGAGTTCTGGCTGTCTCTCTCTGCCTTTGAGAAAATGACAGGCCAGACGAGCAAATCCTGAAGTCTCCTGTTTTGACGTCCAAGCAGGAACGGTTACCTCCCTTTCCTCCGCCCAGAGAATCTGGCAAGCCCATGCAAATGCTCGAGAGATCATTCCTTATGAACGAGTGAATGCTGGCAGTTTCTCAGTGTTTGGATGTACCAATGAAAACAGAAGTCTTTCTTCAGTTCCTTCTGACCTGTGATCAGTAATTTCTGATGTGTAGCTAATTATTTATTATTCGTGCACACAATGCGGCTTCTCTCTCTCCAGACAGAACGGTGTTTTCGTGTTTTCTATCTTGTGAGTCAGTGTTTTTGTACGTCCTCGTCGCGTCTACCGGTTCTAAAATGTGCATACAGTCATGAGTTTCTGCTCAACATCGGCCTCACACACGCCGAAGCTCGGGCTGCACTGGCCGTTGGCCTTCAACATCCCCGACCCCCAGTACTGCATCTGGCCCACAGCGGAGGCACCAAACGCGGCGTGAGATTAAGCAGAAGGGGGGTAAGCGTGAGGGTATCCGGCTAGCCAGCCTAGCCCCACAATAAACTGGATTACATTCGATTACTGCTGTTGTGTCTTTGTTTGCGCTGTGTACTCAACGCGCGTCACTGACGCTTTTATTTTATTTTAAAAATAATGCTATTATCAACACTTACTTTTAACTCGTTCATCTCGACAGCTGTAATGGTACTTTGCATGTGTTACAAAGTTGGTAATAATGATGAAGACGGACTCGGTGTGACTGGGACTCGTGTTTATTCAGAACTCTCAGATACAAACACAATAAACTCGCGCTGACTGACAGCGCTCTCACAACTCAGTAGGTACTATAAATAACTTTGTTAGCGATCGCTGAGCTCCGTCTCTGGTACGTTAGTGATGTCCGGTTCGCGAACGATCTTTCTTTTGAACCTGTTCTTTTTAGTGAACCGAATCAGTTCACCAAATCGGACTGAATCGTTCTAAACGGTTCACGTCTCCAGTCAGCGCTGATCCATAATTTACTAAAGTTACTAACTTTCTGACATGAGTGACAGTCCCTCCGACCAGAAATAGACTAATAACCTGAAGTATATGATGTAACTACAACAGTTCAGACATGCTGAGAACTGATGTGAAGTGAACTCAGGTCCATCCGTCTCTCTGGCAGCAGCTCGTGCCTGCTCGTGCCTCGTAGACCAAGTTAAACCACGCCCCCTCCGCTCATTTAAAATACAAAGATGTCAGCCAATCACAACAGTGGGCGTTTTTACTGAAGTCTCACAGCAGACACGCCTCTTGAAGCAGGGCATTCAGCCACAGGGCAAACAGCAGTATTGAAAAAATGCCTTTTATTTCTAAATTATGACATTTTATGATGTAAAAGTCATACTAACAATATAAGTACACCTCAGAAAACACTATAAAATAATAGAAAAATGCCATGCCATGGGACCTTTAACATTAGTCCACACTTGTATTTTCTCAGTTTCTGAATTTGATGTTATCAGAGGCTAAATGCAAACACAATTTTTTTAATCTACTTTTGAGTCTTATTTCATGCAAAGTGATAATATAATTACACTTTAATTTTCTCTATTTGAAAGTGTAACTGCTATTATTAGATGTTAAGTTTTTAAAATGTGATGTTAATAAAATACATTTTAACAGTTAAACTTAAAGCCTAGTTTATTAACATTTTGTTGGGGTGATTGGGGACAGGTGGGGCTCGGAACCATTTCCTACCTCCGAAGTGATGAATGGCAGAAAAAGTTTGAGAAACACTGAGTTAGCTGATGATCTGTTTTGTTGACTGGAGTTGGCTGGCTAGATGTTCGTTTGCCAGTGTCCTATGAGGTAAAGCCAGAGGATGCCAGGGGCTGTGTAGAACCAATGTCACTGAATTGTAACTTAAGTTGATGTTTGCTCCAATTCAGTCACACGTTTTGGGGGGGATTGCATAATTTACTTGTGGCTTGATATGTCATCCATTGACAGCTAGCTGCTATGGGCTAGTTCAGAGGTTACGCCCAATGGGGTAATCCAGCCCCCAGAAACCGTACCTTCCAATGGGCAGCCATTGTTAACCAAGCCATCACCTGCTGTTAGCATCCCATTGACTCCCATTCATTTTGGCCTCACTTTGACAGTGAATATCTTTACATCTGAGGCGTTTAAAGACTCCATTTGTCCATTGTTTATTTCTAAACAAACACAACAATGTATAAAATGCTCCATTACCTTGTATCTTACACTATCGCCCCGTAGAAGCCGTTTTTGTAAAAAGTAGGCTAACAATTGCGTCATAACCACGTGACTTCGTCGCGCTGTACCGTATAGACCCGAGGAGAAGGTCGTAGGCAATCTTTTACTGTCTATGAGGCAATCGAGGGGACGTGGAGGCATAAACGCCGATAGAGATGTCGCAAATCCTGCTTCATTCATCAAAAGTTGCTCCTGCTCACTCTCTCTGTCTCTACAAGATTCGGTGATTCAGATTTTACGTTGCACAACTACTAGAAGACTTACAACTGTCAGACAGGTTGCCTACGTCACAGCTACGTCGTCAAGCTCAGGCTGAGCCATCAGGAAGTGAGTGCTTCTACCTGACTTCAATTCTCCCCGTCGAAGCCTATGGGGTCGCTGTGTCCATTTATTTTACTGTCTATGGTTACGCAACTCCTTTTGAACATGCACGCATGTACTGTACCTTTTACACAAGAAAATTATTCAATACATAAATAAATTAATAAATATGCCGCGAGTTTAACACCAACCCCCCCCCCCCCCCCCCCCCCCCAATGGTAGACCCAAAGTTACGCCCTTGTAAATACAGATAAATAATTTATAATAAACACTGCAGTTTTCATTTAAAAAAATAAGAATTTAAATAATGGGGATTTAAATAATGAGACAGATCAAGAGTAAAAACTTTTTTTTAACTGCATTTATGCAGCATTTCTCAGACTTTAGAAATGATGCATGATCCGTGTATTCAAGATGTCTGACAAATTCACACTGCAAAAAAGTATTTCTACCTCAGTTTTTCTGTCTTATTTTCTAGTACAAACATTTAAACATCCTTAAATCAAGACACATTTACTTGAGAAGCAAAATCACATATGAAAACAAGTGTGGGTTTTTGAAAAACTGATCAAAATTCAGTGACTTCACACAAAAAAAGAGAAGATATCTGACAGAAATATGAATTAAGTTATATATTTGTTTTAATTTTAAGCACAAACTCTTAATTTTGATCGTTGTTTTTCTTAAGTCATTTTGCATATTAAGTAAGTGTATCTTGATTTAAGAATGTTTAGATATTTGTAAAGGAAAACAAGACAAATATACTAGGTAAGAAGATCATTTTTTCCCAGTGGAAATACCAAATGTCCATTTTTTCTGTTGCTTATAAACTAAAAGCTGCTCGTCTGAAGAGCCTAAAAGTGCATCATATCTTCATCTATAATGCAGGTTAGTGTCAAATCACAAATAAATACAAGGTTATAAGAGATATTGACCTGAGAAGAGTGATTCTGCTGCAATCTGTTGGCTGGATTCTGTGTTTGGGAGAAATACATGAAAGTGTACTTTGTAAATCTTATATCAATATCAAATAAATGAAATCTTATTAACTTTAAATATACAGTAAATATTACAAACCTGAAAACACTGCTGAACTTTTTTAATGCCTGAAGAAGGGGGAAAATACATTTAGTGAACCATTGATCATTCTCCACTAAAGCACTTTCTATAAATATGTACATCAGACTGTATAATGGCTGATTCCTGGATTTAGAAAAGAAGGTGCTATCAATTCACCTACACCTTACTTCTTTTTTTTTTTAAGCTTAATGTAATTTATTTTTATTTTGTCTCTACTTTATTTTTCTTCTTTGTCATATTGTTCTAATATCAGTGTCTTTTAAACATCTGATTTACAGCAAATCAAGAAACACATCAGATTTCAATGTTATTCACACTAGTGGTTCATACAGACGAATAGTTTATACTCACAAGGTTCGGAAATGATTAACAGCAGCACAAATGAGGCAAAGATGCATTCAGAGGAGAAGACAACTTTCCTCAGATCCTCCAACACACGCTCACCATTATCTGTGGAATTAAAATGTAGCGGTAAATACAAAAAAAATGTATCACTGAACAAGCGTGCACTCGCTTTAATATTTCACACATTCTAGTGAAGCACTCTGAGAAAATCAAATGTGAAAACCAAACTCAAATTGCATTAACATGCTGTGATGTCAGATATTTTAAGACATCATTATGAAAACTCACTTATTTTCATGATCAGCTCGGCCATCAATGCAAATGAGTTCACTAAAACAACAACAACGGATCCGGTAAAATACACAACCCGTTTAAAAGGAAGACCTGTAAGGCAGATGAAAATTTGTTATTAACATATGCAGCATATGCTAGTGTAATGCCACCAGTTCAACCCCCCTGTCACAATTAACTTTTTTATTTCTTTATTATGTGGTGAAAAGTTTTTTTTTTTATAAGCTATTATAAATAATAAAAAATGTTTTTTTATTTTATTCTGTGGTGGCATGAAAATAATACAAAAAATATATATTTTTAAAAACTACAAAAAAAACAAGCTATGATAAATAATAAAACAGAATGCTATAGACGATTACATCATGCCTGCCCGAGATTAACTTCTGTTTGGGTTTGTTTATTGGTCTGGCTAGTGGATAGTATGGCACAATACTCAGTAGAAACACATTTTTGACATACTATATAAATATTAACGAAAATGTTTAATTCTGTCATAATTCCTCACCCTCATGTCGTTCAAAACCCACAAGAACGTTGCACAAATTAAGATCTTTTTCTTCTCCTCTAAAGTCTTACAAGTTGAGATCGACATGAGGGTGAGTAATTAATAACTTTTGATTTTTGAAAATGATTTTCAGTTTAGGGTGAACTAACAATTTAAGGGGGCGTTTCCCCCACTCTATATTGCTCTATATTAATGGGAGATTATTTATAATAAACATGCTGAAACAATAAAAACATATAAATTAAGATATTGCACAATTAAAATGAAAGATGATAACGCATAAGAATGATAACGTTCTTTTGTTATTGATTCTTTGCAGACATCTACTGGAAGTTAAGTTTGGGCCACAAAAGCGGGCATGCGGGTTTGTTTATGTTGTTGCCGTTGAAACAGTCTATAATACAATTTTACAGATGGATATTTTTAATTGACAATGTAAATTATTTTATTTTTATACATTTATACATTTTACCTTTATAATGTACTTATCTTTTTCTTCTCTTCTCTTTTTTTCTTCTGGTTCTTTTTCATTCTGATTTGCAAGATCTGAGTGGGGATTTTTTTTATTTTATTATTTATTTACTCATTTATTTTAGCAGGGAACTGACTGACCAGGATCAAACCAGCATAGAAGAAAAGCATGACCCAGGCTCTTAAATCTCCACCTCAGAAAAGATAAACATCACCCAGAAGATGATTCAGAATCGATACTGTACCCAGGTCTCCAAATGAGTGTTTGAGGACCACAATTCCCCAGAGAACCTGAAGAAATGCAGCTACGCAGACCCACCCTTCACAATCTACATTTGGAAAAAAAAACAAAAAAAACATTAACACTTTAGAGTGTAATCTTCAATTGGGCATTTTTATGCAATTGAGACCATAATTTTACCTTTTTCTTTTTCAGCGCCATGAGGTACAAGTAGACCATTATTGAGTTCACCACTATCATAAAACATAACCACACTGCTCTCCTGGCCAAGCGCAAACCTGAAAATGATTGAAACATTAGAAAGTTTATTACTTTTTTAAAAAGCAGAACAAGATGATTTCTCACACCTGACAACAAATACTCCTGACGATCTGACTATCGATTGCACCCTTATTCAACAATGAGTCATTTAATACCATCAAAGATGGTTATATTCATGACAGAATAAGCATAGATTAAGTTTGTGTGCACATGTTTGTTAAAATATTCAAACTGATTGTTATAACACTGCAGGATCTGATGCTGCCATAGCACAGGGTTTGTAATGTAAATGCATTAATAACGCAATTGTTAGAATCAAATGACATCAGTTGATATCATGATGATTATAAAACCATCAACAGGTAACCATCATCATCACCTGATGTCATTTCTCTTTAGCTTTGCTACTTCAAATGTGTTTTACCAACACACATTCACAGAACCCAAAAGAGACATGAGCCCAACTAATGGAAACACTAATCACCATAATGGTGACTTCAGATGAAATGCATTAGAGGTAAACCTCTGTTGATTCTCAATAAGAGCTTCTGTAGACGTCTGACAGAAATAAAGTCTGGTTAGTAATGTATGAAGATGATAATTCTGTTTGTGGAGTTGTTTAATCCTCATCTGCTGAGATCTTCAGAGATTTAATGTATTTTATCTTTAGTTGATTTCATCTAAGGCTGTGGCTGAAGTCAGTCTGCTCATCTCTTTTTCTGTTCTCTTTTCTAAAAGGCTTATTAAAGCTGAGGTGACTCCATATTTAATCGACACAGATTATACACAGGTTTATTTCTTTGCTCTTGGCTGACATGTGGCATTGCTATGGCCTGCTTGTGGTCCAGATCTGGCAAACAGGAGCGGTCAACCCAAGTGCCAGTTTTCTTTTGTTTTTACGCATTCACTTTGTCAATAACAAAACAATGTAAAAGTGGATGGAAACCAGGTTTATGATCAGTATGCAGTCGAAACACAATTTATCAAATACTTACACTGCTGTTCGTCCACACATGCATCTTTCCAATTATATCTGGTCAAAGCTAGGAACAGTAGAAAAACTCCAAAACCAAAAAGTGCTGTATGTGGAGAAAACAAAACAAAACACTGGGCTTTAGAAACTGGGCTTCCGCTGTTTTACCTTATAGTCATTATCTCTGATTTTATCATTTGATAGCAATAAACATGGCTTGTGTAACCCCTCCTGTTCGAACTGCCCCGCTCTAAGTGGGACTCAAACCCGGGTTCGCCGGCATGAGAGTCAGACGCTCTAACATGGAGGCTAAAGGCTGCAACCCCTAGCATCAGTCACTAGAGCGTCTCTTGAGATCAGAGGAGTGAGGTTTACTCGCACATCAACTACTAGCTGGCCTCCGTTACACTTGCAGATTAACAGATCACTAAGTTAAGCTTTAGTCTACAGTTGCAGGATGATGATGATGATGATGATGATGATGATGATGATGATGATGATGATGATGATGATGATGATGATGATGGATTAACATTTATGCATTTGGAAGATGCTTTTACCTCGCTCTCAATGATGCTGAGTAAAACAAAAGAGTAATCCAACAAATAAGAAGGTAGCGTAAAAGTGTGCACGAACATAAACAATGTCAGAAAATGAGTGAACAGAGCTGAGAGCATAATATACACAGAAACGAATGATCAAATAAGGAACAGGTGTGTGTAATCAATTAAACAAAGAGTAACCATAATAACGGACAGAGACAGAAAGGAAACAAGAAACAACATTAACAAACTAAAAGTTCTTGAAAATTAAACAGGAAACACAACATATCCAAGTCCATCTGTGCCCATTCTGGCACTTTTGCCCTTCAATATAAACAATGTTTTGTAATGGGCAAATTTAAAAATATTAACCCTTTCCCCATAATTAACGGAAATTTCCATCTTTCCATGTTTTCAGTAGGGGGCGGGGCGCTATTACACCTCTTCTGAAAGAGTACTGAATCTCCAGATCAAAACACAGGCAAGTGAGAATGATCAAAAATGTTGGTGGTTGTAATACAATGTCACAGATTGTGACAAGACAAGAAAATCAAGAGAAAAAAAAAACTTTAAAAAAAAATCAATTAACCACAAAAGTGTTTCATATGACTAAGGGGAAGGTTTATACAACAACAATGTACTAATAACTGCAATTTATTTTCCCTTTGTACAGATGACACCATTGTCAAAACGGCAGGAGATGGCTATATGTCACTTTGTAAAGAAACATTATGCACCTATAGACTGAACACGTAATACGCATGCACAATTTTGGGAGGGTGGATTACTGTTTCTTTAAATAACTGATGCAAAGCTGCTGAATCTTCTCTGAAGTATGCCACAGAATACTGTATGTCAACATTTTTTTGTAACCCAAATGTTTATAAAGAACATCTTACCTCTGCTGGCAGCTCCAAAAGCGTAGAAGAGGAAGATGAGTTGTAATGGAGGCAGAACATCATGGCCGATATCAGACACAAAGTCTAATACAGTACGCATGCGGCCATCCCTATTTCTAATGAGTTCAGCCAATACTACATCAAAAAAGATAGAATAGAATATAGAATTAACTAAATGTTTCAATTTCTAAAAGAGCAAAAAAGAATACAACAAGAGGGACAAAGATACACAGCAAAATCCCCAGTAAAAACAACACTCCTCAGAGTGTATTTGTTCCCACTCCACAGAGAGTTAAAATAACACTGAATCAGAGTTAAAGTTAATGAGATAATTAAGTGTTTAATTAAGTTATGATTGAGCATTAGTGATGAACACCTGATGATAATGAGAAGACTCTCTGAAGGAAAGAGAAACACAGGAACTACAACTGACTTCAGCCACAGTCTTAGATTAAATCAACTGAAGATAAAAGAAGACATTAAATCTCTGAAGATCTCAGCAGAGGAGGATTCAATGACTTCAGTTATCCCTGTCATACTGTATGTCTACAGAAGCTCTTATTGGGAATCAACAGATGTTTAGATACTGATTTTTTATTGAAATTATGGCGTTCAGTGATTGATTGCCCAACTAACATTTAAATATTTGTTGTTTTGTAACAGTGTTTAAAAAAAACACATGATTTGTTGAAAAGAAACCAATGTGATCATCTTGTTTTATGCATAAAGTTTGTTTTCAAATAAAGTTTTAAAGATGTGACATGAATTTCTTGCCACAAATTAGACTTTGAAATTAGATTTTTTTATTATGAAAAAAAATAATAATATTTAGACACATATTATTTATGTGTCTCATAATATGTGACACATAATATTTAGACAAAAAAAAAAAATATATATATATATGTATATATATATATATATATATATATATATATATATATATATATATATATATATATATATATATATATTTTTTTTTTTTTTTTTTTTTTTTTTTTTTGCCACAGATCAGAAATTCTGAATTGATATTTTAAAAACATTAGACATTTTTTTATACACAAACAGACATCAAGATTCAGCATATGATTTTCAACAATGGTGACATGCTTCATGCTGCAATGCATGCTGGGAGCCATGAGTTTTATACTATGTTGGCTCCCAGAATGCATTGCGACATAACGCATTTCACCATTGTTGAGATTCATGTGTTTATTCTTGATGTCTGTATATATATATATATATATATATATATATATATATATATATATATATATATATATATATATATATATATATATATATATATATATATATATATATATATATATTAATGACTAATTACCACTTTAAGTCAGTGATGAGATAAGTGAATCATTCATCATCTTATAATGAATAATTCTATATCACCTGATCAGCTTTGCTTCTAGCTTCCTTTGTAACAAAGTCTTTTTTGGTAAACTATTGCAAAGACAAAAAATGCACTTAAAAAAATCCAAGAGTCAAACTGCCCAACTAAATGAAACACTGATCATCATAATGGTGACCAAACATTTTCAATAAAACATCATCATTTAAACCTCTGTTAATTCTCAATAAGAGCTTCTGTAGACATACAGTATGACAGGGATAACTGTGAAGTAATTTAATCCTCCTCTGCTGAGATATTCAGATATTTAATGTCATCTTTTATCTTCAGTTGATTTCATATACGGCTGTGGTTGAAGAAAGTAGTTGTTCCTGTGTTTCTCTTTCCTTCAGTGATTCTGCTCATTATTATCAGGTGTTCATCACTAATGCTCAATCATAATTTAATTAATCTCTTAATTATCTCAACTAACACTGCTTCAGTGTTATTTTAACTCTATGTGTAGTGGGACCAAATACACTGTTTTTGAGTTGGCATACAAATATCCTAATAACAATGACACAGCAATGAAGTAACCTCCTGAAATAAGTTACAAAACAGTATTGTGTGGACTTTGTTCAAATATATTTATGATTTACATGCTGACAAAAAAACTATTTATGTAATTTACTCATCACTAGTGTAGAATAATACAGAAATACTTACAGAAAACGATGTTCACGATGCATATCAGAATCATTATTGCAAAGAAGATTGTTATCAGGACTCGATCAAATTCTTCATAACTCAGACTTTTTTCCCAAAAGGATTTAAAAAGAACTAGGACAAATAAAGAGATAAACAATCACAATTACATAAATGTTGTTGACTGAGCTTAACTCATTAATGACTATTAATATTACAGTGATAATATTATGTGCGGTCGAATGTTCAAATTTGCCAACCTGAATAAACAACGTTTGCAAAGAGGGAATATTGTAGGTGAACAATGCAGTGCATAGCTGTTTCACGATTTCCTGCAAACCGGAAAAAGTTTTAATGAAACTAAATACAACTCAACTCAACTATTGTAAATAAAACAAACAAACAAACAAACAAACAAACAAACAAAGTACTTGAAACAGAAATGAAAACTTTCTGAAATATTTATTATTATTTATATCTTTTGCACATTTACTGTCAAAGAGCAGTACAGCTCTGCAGACCAACTCCTTTGAGCATCTGTCTGATACACAAATCATGTTTCAAACCATGTTTCAAACCTGGGAAACTTTCTGATGGTGGAGACACCCATAACAGCAGAAGCGGCCTCAGCAAATAATGAGCACAGCAAGCAACAGTTTCACTTAGAAATCCTAGAAAAACAAAAGAAACAGGCATTCCAAGTTTGTTTTATTCTTTTCTACAAAACTATGAATTGTGGACACTTGGTTCCACCATGGAATAAAAAAAGAAAGCCAGAAACAAAGATCAGGTGATATTGTTTCATCATATCATCATAAAGTAGATTAATTCACTAATCCTATCCCTGACCAAAAGTGGTTATTTGTTATTAATAGATTATATTTACCAACAATACTTTCTTGCCACAGATCAGACAGTTTTAATAGTATAAAATCTCAATAGTATAAAACTCATGCATTGCAGCATAATGTCATCATTGTTGATAAAACAATAAAAAATGTTTCCTGTAATAATCAAACATTCATGTCTGATCTGTGGCAAGAACAAAGACCAGAAACATAAAAAGCCAAGAGTCAAACTGCCCAACTAAAACAAACACTCATCACCATAATGGTGACCAAACATTTTCAATAAATCATCAACATCTAAACCTCTGTTTATCTCAATAAGAGCTTATGTAGACGTGTGACAGAAATGCATGTAAACTGGTTAGTAACAACTATGTTATGTGAATCTTTATTTTGATATTTCCTCTTTATTCTACTGCTAAATATAACTTACTCATCACCATAAATTGTTTAAAAATTGCCTATCACGTTAAATTTGACATCGCTAGCTTTTAATCTAAATCACCATCACACGTTAGCATTTCGCTAGCCTGTTAGCGCGTCATCTCTGCACCCGGGTCTCCTGCTCTCTGAGTTCATTAGTTGGATTAGTAAATAGTGTTCAGCATACGATTGTGGTAAGTGGTAAATTGGATTAATCAACAAACACGGTAAGTCATGTCTTCTCCTGTCATTATCACTTGCACCGCATGCCGCATGTTTAATATAGGCTTCTCCGCTGGCGAACAGGGCTTCACATGTGATAAATGTAAGGAGATAGTTAGGCTGACGGAGAAGATTTCAGAATTAGAAACACGCATCCATACTTTATCTGAGAGTAGTGAGGATGTAACAGCTTTAGACACTGATTTGGATGCGAATAGCTTAGTGAACTCTGTACATTCTTCGGTTCCGGCTGCAGGGCCCTCGCAGCAGGGCAACTGGGTGACAGTGAGGCAGCGTAGTCGCAGACCAAAAAAACGCTTTTCCGTTCCGGTTAGAACATCAAACAGGTTCTCCCCTCTCAGTGAAGCACCCACTGAGTATCCTGTTGAAAGTGCCCTAGTCATTGGCGATTCTATTACACGGAACGTTAAAATAGAGACACCGGCCACCATAGTCACTTGTTTACCGGGAGCCAGAGCGCCTGACATCAAAGCAAATTTAAAAGTGCTGGCTAAAGCTAATCGTAAATTCTCTAAGATTATTATTCACGTCGGCACTAATGATGTTCGACTTCGCCAGTCGGAGATCACCAAAATTAACATTAAAGAGGTGTGTGAACTCGCTAGTACGATGTCAGAGGCTGTTTATTGTTCTGGACTGCTCCCCGTTAGAAGGAGTGATGAGATAGTTAGCAGACTATCATCACTCAATGGCTGGTTGTCTAAGTGGTGTCTGCAAAATAACATAGGGTTCATAGACAATTGGAAAAGTTTTTGGGGCAGACCTGACCTGTTGAAGAAGGATGGCATCCATCCCTCCTGGGGTGGTGCTGCTCTTCTCTCTAGTAATTTGGCACATAGTCTTAGAGCTAAACCTTGACTCACTAGGGCCCAGGTCAGGAAGCAGACAAACTGGCTAAACCGACCGTCTGCTAGCTGTCTCACGTCACCGGAGTCAGATAAATCCCAGCACATAGAGACTCTTTCACCGAGATATTATCATATAGAGACTGTGTCTGTTCCCCGAATTAGTAAATACAAAAAAACATCAAAACCATTCAACAGTAAAAATGTAATTGATGTCCAACAAATAAACAACAGATATAATACAGATGAACAATTGATAAAGCTTGGGTTGCTGAATATTAGATCCCTTTCCCCAAAAGCGCTTATTGTTAATGATATTATTAAAGATAATAATCTAGATGTGCTCTGTTTGACAGAAACCTGGCTAAAACCTGACGACTACATTACCTTAAATGAGTCCACCCCCCAAGATTATTGTTATAAACATGAGCCGCGTCTGAAAGGTAAAGGGGGAGGGGTTGCTGTAATTTATAATAATATCTTCAGTATTACTCAGAAGTCTAGTTTCAAATATAATTCCTTCGAAGTTTTGGTGCTTTATGTAACGCTATGTAGTGTACATGACAAAACCTGTTCAACATTGGTGTTAGCGACTGTATACAGGCCACCAGGGCATAATACAGACTTTATCAAAGAATTTGCTGACTTTCTATCAGAATTAGTACTGGCCGTAGATAAAGTACTAATTGTTGGGGATTTTAATATCCATGTAGACAACGAAAAAGACGTATTAGGATTAGCATTTAAAGATACACTAAACTCTATTGGAGTTAGGCAACACGTGTCAGGACCCACTCATCGCCATAATCATACTTTAGACCTAATATTGTCACATGGAATTAATGTTGATACCGTTGAAATTCTGCAGCAGAGCGATGACATCTCAGATCATTACTTAGTATCTTGTATACTTAATTTAGCTAAAGTTGCAAAGCCGCCCCCTCGTTTCAAAAATGGCAGGACAATCACTGCCGCTACTAAAGATTGCTTTTTAAATAATCTTCCTCATCAGTATCATCTCCTCAGCATCCCAGATAGCATAGAAGAACTCGATGTTGCAACAGAAACTATTGACTCTCTCTTTTCCAGTACTTTAGACACAGTTGCTCCTCTGCGCTTAAAGAAGATTAAAGAAAATAGTCCAACGCCGTGGTACAACGAGCACACCCGGGCCCTTAAAACAGCAGCCAGAAAAATGGAGCGCAGCTGGAAGAAAACAAAACTAGAGGTATTTCGTAATTCGTGGAAAGAGCACATGATCACATACAGAAAGGCGGTAAGGACTGCTAGATCCGCTTATTTCTCAACTCTCTTGGAAGAAAACAAACACAACACAAGGTATTTATTCGATACAGTGGCTAAATTAACCAAAAATAAAGCTTCAAATTCTGATGATTGTAAACAGCACAGCAGTAATGACTTTATGAACTTCTTCACATGTAAGATTGATAATATTAGGAAGAAAATTTTAACCTTGCAGCCGTCTACTACAGTATCACATCAGACAGAGCATTGTAGTGTCACTGAGGAAAAACTACAATCATTCACTGCTATAGGAGAAGAAGAATTGGCTAAACTCGTTAAATCATCAAAATCAACAACATGTATGCTTGACCCTGTACCGACTAGGTTATTAAAAGAGATGCTACCAGAGGTCATAGATCCTCTTCTTAATATCATTAATTCATCTTTGTCATTAGGATATGTACCGAAAACTTTTAAGTTGGCTATTATTAAACCACTTATTAAAAAAACGCAACTTGATCCTACAGAATTAGTCAATTATAGACCAATCTCAAATCTACCCTTTCTGTCAAAAATACTTGAAAAGGCAGTGTCTTCACAATTATGTTCCTTTTTAGAAAGAAATGGTATCTGTGAGGATTTCCAGTCAGGATTTAGACCGTATCATAGTACTGAGACTGCTCTCATCAGAGTTACAAATGATTTACTCTTATCATCCGATCGTGGCTGTATCTCTCTATTAGTGTTACTCGATCTTAGCGCTGCATTTGATACCATCGACCACAACATTCTTTTGAATAGACTCGAAAATTATGTAGGTATTAGTGGAATTGCTTTATCATGGTTTAAATCATACCTATGCGACCGTTATCAGTTTGTAGCAGTAAATGAAGAGATGTCACACCGATCGCAAGTTCAGTATGGAGTACCACAAGGCTCAGTACTAGGACCGCTACTCTTCACCCTGTACATGCTACCACTGGGAGATATTATTAGGAAGCATGGCATTAGTTTTCATTGTTATGCTGACGATACTCAGCTCTATATTTCTTCACGCCCTGAAGAAACTTACCAATTCACAAGATTAACGGAATGCATAGCCTCCATAAAACATTGGATGACCGGTAATTTCCTGCAACTCAATTCAGAAAAAACGGAATTTTTAATTATTGGACAAAAAAGCTCCACAAGTAGTAACCTAGAATACTGTCTAACACTTGATGGCTGCTCTGTCAAGTCTTCGTCGTCAGTGAGGAACCTGGGTGTGCTCTTTGATACCAATCTTTCGTTTGAAAGCCACGTTTCTAGCATCTGTAAAACTGCTTTCTACCATCTTAAAAATATATAAAAATTACGGCACATGCTCTCAATGCAAAATGCTGAACAGTTAGTTCATGCGTTCATGACCTCAAGGCTAGATTATTGTAATGCTCTACTGGGTGGTTGCCCTGCTCGCTTAGTAAATAAACTCCAGCTGGTCCAAAACGCAGCAGCTCGAGTTCTTACTAGAACCAGGAAGTATGACCATATTAGCCCAGTTCTGTCAACATTGCACTGGCTACCTATTAAACATCGCATACATTTTAAAATCTTGCTTATTACTTACAAAGCACTAAATGGTTTAGCTCCCCAATACTTGAGCGAGCTCTTAACATATTATACTCCATCACGTCTACTGCGATCTCTAAATTCTGGCCAGTTGATAATACCGAGAATATCCAAATCAACTGCAGGCGGTCGATCCTTTTCCTATTTAGCTCCTAAACTCTGGAACAGTCTTCCTAGCATTGTTCGGGAAGCAGACACAATCTGTCAGTTTAAATCTGTCAGTTTAAATCTAGACTAAAAACATATCTCTTTACTGTGGCATACACATAAAACACTTTATCAATGAATTGATTGTTAGGCTGCATTAACTAGGTCAGCCGGAACCGGGAACACTTCCCATAACACCTGATGTACTCGTTACATCATCAGAAGAATGGCATCTACGCTAATGATATTCTCTCTGTTTTATCCCGAGGTTTGCTGCAGTCAGCCGGATCCGGGCCGTATCCAGATGGTGGACCTGCGCCCAGAGAAGACCAACACAGGACCCCGAAGTGTCTGCAGAGACCGTGTCAATTATCCTCCCCCTGCAACTGCCTCATCGACACGGCATCTAAATAAACCCGTCTCCGGCGTGATGACTCAGATTGTTCGAATATTACCATTAAATAATACTTAAATCGATATGTCATCCGCAATAAACCCGTCTCCAGCGTGTTGCCTCCGGTCCTTTGAATATTCCGATCTATTATGACCTCTGACCTGTAAAGCAGCCAGAATAATAATAATAATAATAATAATAATAATAATGTTTGTTAATTGGCCAGAGGAGAACTGGCACCCCGACTGAGCCTGGTTTCTCCCAAGGTTTATTTTTCTCCATTAGGTCACCTGATGGGGTTTTGGTTTCCTTGCCACTGTCGCCTCTGGCTTGGCGTGCTCAGTTGGGGACACTATATTTTTTCCAACTAAACATCGAAATAAATCTAATTAATAAACTAATTTAACCATATAAACTAAATTACTGATCTAATTATTGATCTAAAGCCCACACTGTCACCGTATGGAAATTGAAATGAACTGATGACATCAAATGGCTATACAGCTGAATAAAATTATGCTGCATTATTTTCCTGTTTAACACTGTAAAGCTGCTTTGAAACAATCTCCATTGTTAAAAGCGCTATATAAATAAAGTTGACTTGACTTGACTTGACTATGTTAGACTGGTTGTATTTACAGTAACGCGTTAGAACGTGACTGACTGATAGGGAACAATGATTCCTCAACTGTTATGTTAATAAACATATAATAACTACCTGTGGAGTACTCACCTTCAATGACACCCCAGAACAAAAAGGCAAAAAACATAAAAAGGTTTGGTACAGAGACTACAGAGATCTGAAGAAAAAGAGCTGTAACAAGACAGAGATACAAAATAACTAAATTTCAGTCAGAAATGCTTAATAATTGTAATAATAATTGTACATATATTAGCTCAATAACACCAACTAACAAATAAACAAATAAAAATATGAATAAACTTACTTTTCTTGCTTTTATACCATATAAATAACCCCAGTGCACATCCGGATGCAAATATACAGAGAATAAGCACAATTACGTGTAAAAAAGAGTAACCTGTGGCACACAAACATTACATTACAAACACAAAATGACTGCAAATTTCTCTGAGAAATTGTCATGCACTGTATTCAACCAGAGCTGATATTCAACCAACTCAATCAGAGCTCTTCAGATAGAAATGTTTATTTTTATCCTTTTTTTAGTGAAAGAAATACATGAATGAAGAAGAAAGACAAAATATGAAATAATCCACTGAGATTAAGAACCAAATTACAAATGGGGGGAATAAAATGGCAACTTCTTTTCAGAATTATTATTAATCTAATTAATTGTTAATATTAAGAATTGACATGAGAATATTCATAAATTAATATTAAACAAGATAGACAAATGTGGAAAAATATTTAATCAATTCATGATACATAATTCAGAATGTAAAACATGTTACATGTGCAAATGTTGTTGTAACCGTTACCAATCACAAAAATGTAATAATCATCCTTATGATATGTCATGGTATGCATTTTATATTTTGGCATTCATCACTATTTATGTTAGTATTTCTCCAGAAATATAAATGAATAAAAAATGTAACTGTAATTTGGTTGATCTGATCCAAAATGACAAATTAATAAATTCACCATTAAACATTGAGATGAATGGGAATAATAATGGGAATAATAAAAGGTAGATTTTTTTATTCAGAAAATGTTTTCCATCATAGTTCATGTACATGTAGTCTTATCAGATACATTTATCCTATTCAATTGAGCGAATAAGCTTATGCTATTTTTTGTTTTTTTGTTTTTTGTTTATGCACATCTCCAGCGGTTTTTTATGCGATATCCAAAAAATGTGCGTGGGTATTAATGCTGCCTTCACGTGCTATCGGAAATTTCCTAATTCCCACTTTAGAAGTCGTGATTACGAGCTTTTTGCATTCAAGTGCTTTGTTGTCGGAGTGAACAGGAATCATGGTGGACACCAGGTTATTCTTGCCTATTTATTGGGAAAATCTTATTAAAACCATCATCATTTGTAGTCTCCCATGCACCGACAACCTAAACATTCCAGATAGTCCGCTTTCTGCTGATTCTGTAATTTCAGTCAAATGCAGGCTATTTTCGCTGTGTACCAAACATACAATACACTTTATATGATTACTCTTACATGTAAATATATACTACATTAATGTCAAGACAAGACAACCAAGCTGTTTTGGAAAAAAAAACAATAAAACCACACCTGCCACAGCAGTAGTTCTCTCCGCCACCATGTTTAAAGTTTATGACACGCCCATCTCGGGAATTGGGGTATCAAAATTATTTCCTAACTTCCCAGTGGTAAACACGACATCAGAGGGCGTTCATGTACAATTTTTACCTAGGAAACTCGTATTTACGATAATTCCGATAGCACGTGAAGGCAGCATTACATCCAGCATATACAGTAGATCCCATGAAGCATGAAAATCAGAATATAAGATAATACACACCTTGTTTGAAATAGCACTGAGCACACAAGGAAATCTTCATTTAACTAAATCTATTTTAGTTAGTTTAAAAAATGTAAAAAGATTAGCTCACCCAGTCTCTCCAGTTCTGCAGTTGCATTGGCTGAAAAATTCCCAGCATTCACGTGACAGATGTAAACCCCTTTATCCTCTGTTCTGACACTCCTCAGGCTGAGAGAGAAGTTTCCTTTGCGGATTTCCTCAGAGAAGAACTCAACTCTGTCTCTGTATCGCTCCTCTACTGGTAGAGTTTTATTCTTTTCAAAAACCAGGATGTTCCCATCTTCATCCGTCTTCCTCCATGAAACCTCTTCCATGTGTTCAGGAGGGATGTGAGAGTCTACCAAGCAGTTCAGAGTCACGTCCTCACCCACATACGCAGACACGGGATGATCCGATCCCGATACCGTCAAATGCTCTGACAGAACAAACACACAATAAAGTGAAATTCATTTCTAAATGCTGGCCAGAACTCAAATAAGAAATGTTCACTCACCGACTGATTTAATTTGAACCAGACTTTCCTCAGATTCCTGCTCAGTGTAAACTTTACATCTGTAAAAGCCCTTATCCTCAGCTCTCACGTTTTCCAGACGAAGGGAAAAGTTTCCATGTTTAATTTGATCAGGGAAGAAATGAGCTCTGTCATGATAATCCTGGTATTGGGCGTCTGGTCGACTCTCATAATCCTGGTACACATGCACTAAAGTATTGACATCTGTCCGTATCCAAATCACCTTCAGTCCGTTCAAAGGTAAGGGTTCATCAACATAACAGGGCAAAACCACTGAAGACCTCAGACGAACAACCAGAGGACCAGAGGAACCTTTCACTATGAACCCTAAAAACAACATGTTCAGACGAGAGAAACGTTTCTTTTGAATTCCCCTTCTTGTGATCCGTTCCACAATCCCACTGTAAAATCCAACAGCGTTTGAGTTAACTTTACTTAACGTCTTAACTTAATTGTAAAAATCTAGTACTATTCACACACTATACCTTGTTTACGCAGAAAACCCACATCAAGATTAATTGATTGGTTTGAGTGCCATTTTGTCAAGCAAGAAAACAACCTTTTTTAAAACCAAAATGTTTAAGATACAACACTTGTGTAAGTGAACTATACTAACTTAGCAATTGTTAGCACAACATACTATTCTTATTTCACGTTACTTGTTTTTTTAAGGCAAGGTCAATGTAGGTTTATACATTTGATAGGTCTACCTGTTAGTTAAAAACAAAGTGTTACAAGTATAAATATTGTAAATTGATACAATACTTACCATCACAGATCATAAATAGTGCTCCCAGGAACATGTATTTATTTAAGTGCATGTTCAAACACACACGCAAAACATTACTCATCTGCTGTGAATGAAAAACAACGTTGTTACAGTCATTGTGAGGAAGCAGCCACACGTCGACTGATCTGCTTTCACTTTCTTTTCACAAAATCGGCAGGTATAAGCAGGAAGTCAAAACGTACGAACCGCCTACTCACCTGTCTACGCTGAGCTGAAGTATTTCTCCAGATACCTGATGTTTAAACAAAAAACAAAAAAAGCTGATGACTGATAGCAACCCAGCAAACAAAAATATGTCATAAGAACTGCTAATCATCCCTTCAAGTTTGTAAAATGTGTTAATACTTTGAGAACATTAAGACCAGATCACTTTGAGAGAACAGAAGGTTAGCTGAAGTTATGAGACCATTCTGCATATAGCCTACTCCTTCATTCATGGACATGAACACTATGTTGAGATGTTGTTATTGTAAGCAAATAGTAAGCAAAAGAGCTGTGTAGAACTGTGTGTAGAAAGGCCAGATAAACCGGTTCTGTCTTTACAAAATAACTACTGAGATTTAAACAAAGGTCAAAACAGAGGCTAGCTTTCAGTTTGGTATCATGCCATTCTGGACTTACAGGCCTAAATAATTTGATAAAATAATTGTGCTTTATGGTTGAAGTTTTTAAGTAAGCATTCATATGTAAATTGCGGGAGCTTATTTCGTCCATTAGATGGAAAGATTTGAAAAGCCCATACGTTTACCCGCCCATAGACCATCCCCTCGAAAAACAGCAGCACCATAGAGAGCCTGCTGACTGGCTGCATCACCTCCTGGTACGGCAACAGCACCGCCCGCAGCCGCAAGGCCCTGCAAAGGGTAGTGCGCACGGCCAGCTGCATCATCGGAGGTGAGCTTCCCTCCCTCCAGGACATTTACGCCAGGCGATGTGTGAAGAGAGCTCAGAGGATCATCAGAGACTCTAGCCACCCGAACCATGGGCTGCTCTCACTGCTGCCATCAGGCAGACGGTACCGCAGCATCAGAACACGCACCAGCCGACTCCAGAACAGCTTCTTCCCACAAGCAATCAGACTACTTAACTCCTGATCCATCAGGATCATAACACACACTGGACAGAATATCACTCAGCACAACCCACTGTAGATACACACACATTATATACACATTTATTTATCATACAGCATCTATTGCACTTTGGATTTCAATTTGTGAACATATTGTATACTCTACATTGTATATTATTACTATAGCTTAATGTATACTGTTATTGTTTAATGTATGTTAAGTGTATATTGTTTTAGGTATATGTATATTGTAAGTATGTGTATATTGTTTAAAGCTGTGAGAACTACACTCACATTGTGTAAATTATTTATTGTTTATTGTAGAGTTTACTGTGCTGTGAGTAATTGTGTGCGCATCAGATGTGTAATCTGTTGTTGCTTAAATGTTGTACATGTTGTAACGTCTTAGGGTCACATATATTATTAAATTAAATTTAGCTCATAGGGAATAATGGTTATTAATATTTAGGGATTTATGATTAATCATAACGGGTTATAATTGAATCACAAATCTCCAAAATCACCCAAAAAGGGAATACCTAACAGGTATTTATGCAATATATATATATATATCTATATGGTTGACAACAATTTATTGCAATCAACTCTGGATATATATCTATATTAAATAATCACAGAATAGCCTCTACGGAAGTGATTCAGAATTCCTCTACTCCGTTCGGTTTAACGAACGAGCAGTACAATACTTCTCAACTTGGTCTTCAACCCATTTTCGGGAAGTTTATCCCTCTGGCCACAAAGAACAAACCTTCCGAGTTATGGTATTAATTAAAGCATTCAATGATACTTATAAGAGCTCGTAGCTTAGATCTGACATTAAAGGGACTCATGTTTTGTGAGCAACAACAATGACAATTAAAACGTGGATACAATGGTTTTAATAGTGATAGCTACTACGATTACATACGACATAAAGGATACATGTATATACAAAATAGGGAAAGTAATGCAAGAGAAGAAAGGGGATAGAAATAGAGGGAAGAGAGGAGGAGAACAGGAAGGTGAGAAGGGAATGGTCCAGTCGGACATTTCCCAACCAAAACCGCGAGAGCCAGCAACGAACAATTATCACCATAATAGGGGTACAATCTTAAACGCATCTAAATTTCGATAGAATTGATACTTGCATGGTTTCTTTGTGTTGTGTAAAGGATGCGTGCGTTGCGTTTCTCAGAGTGTTCATGCGCTGAAGCTCTCCCTCCGTTCGGTCCTTCCGGGGTCGTTCCGCGGGAGATTTAACGGCGTGTAGGAGCGGTTGTCTTGGAAGGGAAAGGCATCTCGTTCGCGCTAAGAAGATTCGTGCAGTGACGTGCGCGCTCGGATAGAGCCCCGCGAGCCGCGCTGGCGTGATGGAAGGGAAGTTTTGTCTCGTCCGAGTCCTTGCAAATTTTTACTGAGCACTAGGTGTCTGTGTTACAGTCCTTTTGAGTCCATTAAGCTACGCCCACCTTCTCCGAGCTGACCAATCGTTGGTGTAAATTTGAGGCAGGAGACCTTCTTTGTTCGGACTTTTATTACTCACTGGAATGTTTTCGCTGGCAGCCAAGTGAGTAAGGTTTCGCTCAAAAAGGACTAAACATACTAACGGTACATTTCATAATCATATATTTTGCGTCATTGACTAAGACAGAGAGAGAGAAAACTGTGAACATCAAACATGCTGTGACTTAAATGCATAAAAGACAGTGTATCTCTTTTACAGAGCCATTTTGAGCATTTAAGATTAACATCACACGAATACATAAATATATACTTTGTGGTCACACATACATACAACAAAAGGGGCATCGTATATATTTCTGGGATGGTTCAATTAAAAGAGGAATACTTGTGTGTGTGTGTGTGTGTGTGTGTGTATTGGGGTCATTCCTGGTCATTCTGCACAGAGAGGGGAGTTAGATCGTCTGGCTGATTCGGACCTGTTTGAAGTCCTCACAGAGTGATAACGCGGCCATTTGGCCAGCCTGCATTACCTCTGCCGGTCGTAAAAAGGTGATAGTGAGGCCATTTGTGTCAGACTTGATGGCACCACTCCAACTCATTTATGTGTTAATACTAATTCATAGGCAGGGCTGTGGAAAAGATCTCCATCTCTGGTGTTTCTCGAACAACCCACCACTTTGATCTCATGTCAAGAGCGACTCCAGACGCTACAGTCCCCCTTTGTCATGTGACGACGTCCGGTTGACCTCGTCGGATGACAGTTGTCGTTTTGATCGGATGGTAGTCGAGTGGGATCATGATGGCCGGATGGCAGGTGGATCATGGTGGTCGAGTCGCAGGTGGTTTCTAATCGTTCCCAGCCTTTGGTTCCTCAGGCTGAGTGTCCATCCTGATGAGGTTTGGCATTGTCTCTGTCTTGGTACCTCTTTTCCGTGGGTTTCGTTTGAATCCTAGGGGTAGAGAGGCCGTGTTCTTTGTCATGGACTCTCGCATCTCGTGGACTCTCTTGAATAGGATGAAAGCCAGGCCCAATGTTAGGGTGTAGCCTAAAGCTGTAGCGAGGTACAGTGCTGTGTCAGGATGAGCAGCCGGGACAGTTCTCGGAGGGCCGCGTCGATGGGAGTGATGTCAATTGGCTAGGACCCCCCTTTCTCAATCTTCAGTTCCAGTTCTGGATCTAGAGTGAAGTTGTGATTTTTGAAGAAGGATGGGGTTTCCAGTTCTGACCAGTACTCTTCACTTGGGCGAAGGTACAATGCCAGAGTATCGAGGCGGAGGATGGCACCCTTTGGTACTTGAATCCACATACTCTGGTTGTTTTGTGTCCCCTGGAGTGATGGACTCTCCACAGCAGATAAGGCAAGTAGTGGCCACGTTCAGGTCTCTGACCTGGTGCGGCAGGTGTCGAGGCAGCAGGTGCCCTGATGGTGCATCACCGGTCATCCTGAAGTCCGTTTGTGTGGCCCAGGTTTCTGCTTGTGGTCTCAGGAAGTGGTTAGGGGTCTGTGTGAGCTTGCCTGAGCTGTGTGGGCAAGGAGTTTGAAGCTTGTCCTTTGCAGTAATCATCTGGTGAGTCCTGTTCAGGGGCTATTTTGTTGGTGTCAGCAGCTCCTGAGATGGTCGTGTCCAGCTGTCCTTGTGCAGCCTCCGCTTGACACCTGTGTGTAGGGTTTGGCGGAGGACGTTGTCGTCGACAGCTGTGGGACATCCTGTGATGTGTGCAGGTTGGACGTGCTGTCTTCCGTGGCTTCGCCCAGCGGCTTGTCTGGTACTTGGTGTTGCCATAGTGACAGTTCTGCATGGGTCCTGTGCTTGGTCTGTCCAGCTGCTCTCATGGTTCGACAGCTGTCTGAGCCATTTCAAGTCTTGTTTCTGGTTTGAGCCTCAGTCTCCAGCTGTTTGCTGAGGCTCTGAGCATGTGTTTGCTCCTTCTGGTCTCTTTGACCTGCTGCGCAAGGTCGTTTTACCCGCTGTTTATCAGATCAGTGGTTTAACCCACTAAACCACCCTCTCCGCCTGAGTTTCGATGACCCGGATATGAGGCATGGCCTCGGCGGGGTGTTGGGTGCCGCTTCTCATGGGCTGCAAACTGCAGGTTCCTTCAGTGTTGCACTGGAGGAGTGGTTTGCTACGGCAGAGGTAGTGACTGTCCTTGGTCAAAGTACACATGCACAGGCTTGGGGCCAGGTACAGCTGTGTGTTGCTGTTGTGGTAGGCCACCACATCTGGGGTGTGTATCTTGATCTGGGTGTTACCTCGCCAACGCCCAACATTGACAGTGACCTTGAGTCTGTAGGTGTCGTTTGTCAATGTACTGGTGAGCGGTGTAGGATCTGATAAAGTTAAGAGTCTCTTGTTTGATACAGCAGGTGCAGCGGCAGGGTCATCTGCCAGTCAGTCACAAGTTCACAGGTAGACGCACAAGTTGATTCATGCGGGGTGGTTCTGATGTCCATGAGCATCAACAGAAGTTTCACACCCCCGTCTTTCTGGTTGGCGGTCACATACTTTCTCAGCAGGCTGACCCCAGTTCGATTGGTTTGTCTGCTGGGAGACATTCCACTCACTTGTAGAACTGGCATACCACTGTGAGGAAGTCCTTGTTGTCCCTCGTCGATCTGGATAGGGATCCCGACCAGTCTGTTTGAAGGTTTGACCACGGGACTGTGACTCCTCTGTGCTGCAGTGGCTCTGGGGTTTGGGTTTGCCAGATAGAATTGTCAGCAAACCAGACACTTCTCTGCCATACTCTGACACGACTTTGCTGCATGCCAGGCCAATATGCCACTTGTTCCTGTGTCTTGTGGCTCAGGTACCGTGGTGTCCGGCACATGGTGCGTTGTGGACATATGTTCAGCGTTACCCCCCTTTTGACACTGTGGCATCACAAGCTTTAGCGCTGTGAAGGCATCAGAGGCATATTACCGAATGTTGACTTTCGTTCGCAGCATGTGTTTGCCGTCATGCGGTTGTCTGAGGCTTTTGGTAGCCGTGAAGTCAGATGTCGTGACAGGGTGGTTGGAGGGGTCTGAGAGGTGGTTACTCATAGTTCGTTTGGCAGTGTCAGAGGCTTGCATGTCAGCTGTGTCATTACTGGAAATTGTGGAGCCAGCGTAAGCGGCTGTAATTGTGGAATCGTCACAGGAATAGTTGTGTGCTGCGGGTTATAGCAGGGTGGTTGCATGGGTGGGAGGTGACCATAGATTGTTGTGAAGAGTGCCAGTCTTGGCCAGGGAATCAGTTCGGTCATCCAAGTCTTTGTCAAGGCCGGGTTGCCTTGAGTGTCCTGTCACCTTTTTCCGGTGGACAGTCATGCTGTATGTACTTGTGATGTCATCACACGCTTGGAACAGGTGTTGGCGTTCGACTGCTTTCTTGAAGCCATTTTGTGTCCAACCTGGAAGGTGGCATGTGAAACGGTGTCTGACATAGTTGGAGTGCAAATACATAGTTCTCTGTTGTTGTGGGCCGATGCGATTTGTCGGGTTATTAGAATGGCTGCCACCTCAGCATATTGTGATGACTGAGGGCTCCACTTGAAGTGCTGTGGAGGGCAAGGCTGGTTTCGGCCATAGTATGCCCGCACCTGTTTTTAGGATGCCCTCTTGGTTGCAAGAGCATCCACCGACGTAGGTGGTGGGCAGTCCTTGACATGCATTCTTTTCGAAGTACCTGTGACAGGTCTGTTGTTGAGGTTCCTCTGTGTCCAGCGTCACCGCTGGTGTGTCATCAGGACATTTTTGGCAGGCAGCTGAGTCATTTCCCAGTGCAGACCTGTGAGTCTGGGCATAACGTGCCTCAACATTGCAGCCCTGAAGGGTCATCAACCATGTGAATTGGTAACGACGCCATCTCGGATGCGTTGGCTGTTGAAGACGTTACAGGCTGTTGGAATGTCTCTGTAATAACCTTTTGTGCTCCGATGTAGTCGGAGAATCGCAGGAAGGCCCATATGGTGTGAGGTAGAGTCTTTTCATAGTCAGAGTCTCTGCTCTCTGGTGTAAGAAATGTCTTGCTTGCCTGTACAACTGTTCTTTTGTCTTGGTCATGTTTTGGTATGGGAAACTGTGTGGTGTGTGTTTCCCCTTGCTGTTCACTATGCAATGTACGTGCATATACTTCAGTTCTTTGTTTTGAACAGTCTTTTGTTGAAACAAATCTTGGACCTTGGCATGGGCCGTTTGCAAGTGGGTTTCACGGGCTTTGGCCTTGCTGTGTCTTTCTTTCGGTCCAATCTCAGCTCTTGTTAGGAGAGCTTCACCTCGTTGGAGTTTTTCTTGTAGTTCCTCTGCGGATTCTTTCTCCAACTGCTCTCTGCGCGTTGTCTCTACACGAAGTTCTGCCAGGGCATTTTGGAGTCTCTCAACTTTCTCCCGAAGCTGTAGGTCCGTTTCGTCCTCCCTTCCGCGTCGATCCTGGGTCTCAAGGAGTAGCCGATCTAGACGACTCTGCGCGTGGTCCTGGTTCCTCCGGGCCTCCTCCGCTAGGAGCTTCAACGCTGCCGTTCTTGGCTCGGGGGCTGCAGGTCACCGTGGCTTTAGGCAGGAACACAGTCGTCCTGACGCTCGATCAGGTCTCGTGATCCCAGTGGCGGTGGGGCTGGATGAACGGGACACGCTGGCTTACTGTGGGCAAGAGAAAGACAACACAAAAGAGGCCAATGCAAGTCCGTGTAGGGTTTTAGCGCTATAGCGATTGCGACTTATTCACTTTGTGTGCGCAATTTTAACTAACTGATGCAGACAGTTAGTGGAATCTAGGCCGGGCACCTATTGTCTTGGCTGTGAGTTGCCAGGTGGGGCCGATTTATGTGGTTGAGTATCAGCTTAAATAACAATTTGACAGTGCGGTCACCTAGTGGGTCATTTACTGACACTGGCTGTTGGTCGTCAGTCTATTATTCAGCTTTCCTTGATGGCTCTCATAGGTTCTGTCTTTAGGTGAGCTGGAAGACACTAAGCAACAGAACAGTAGAGTAGAAAAGAGCCAAATAACCAAAAATACTTAGAGAGAAGGCATGAAATGAAACAAAAATGAGAACATTAGAAGAGATAGATAGGGAAAGGCTCTAAGTTTAATACCAATGCTAGGGTTTATGACAGGGCCGACGAGGGAGGGGGCGCTGTTGAGCTATAAAGCCTAGGGGAAAGGTATGGCTTAAGCAGGGAGGACGGTGTGGCCAAACACTTAAATGACCAAGAATACGTATATTCTAGGGTTTGCAATAAGTGAATGGGCTTACTCTACTTACTGTGCCTGGGGTGAATCGGGGTTGTTTCAAGTGAGAACCAATGGTGAGGTCAATCTCACCGGCGGTCCCTGGACACTCGACCGCGGTGTTCCCAGATCCTCGTCCCTTGGTACCACGGTGCGCCCACTCAAACAGCGTGTGACTTTTAGCATGACAGGGCAGCACTCAGGTAAGTTTGGTCAACGGCCAGACTGAAGGGTTGAAATTGGGTTTCCTCTGAAATCCCTTTGGAGTCCAAACGGAGAATCAGAGTAATTAACCAAAATGCCCTCATGAGGATCAGTTGGACTCGTTGGCTTCTCCCTGGAGTGCCCGAAATGCTTAGTCTGCTGCGTGCCGCTGCCAATGGTACGGAGACAGAGGTGTCTGCGATTCACGCACGACCGGTGTCAGTTACGCCGACCAGATGACTCCACTCACGGGAACCCAGCCAGAAGACAATCCCAAGTTCACCACAAGCACTGGAGGTACTACCTGTAGATATACAAATGGCTAACAAGGAGAACACAACATCAGCTTAAGCTTAAACTTGTGTAGACCAAATTTACTTCATTCTGTAAAGTAAGTGAGGAAAAGACTATTGATAAATAGTGCTAAAACCTAAAATAATGATGATAATGTTTGTAATTATCGGGGCAACCTTGAAAAAGGAGAAGTAGAATTAATTAAATTAATCTATTCTGAAATGGAGTCAAAGGAGAGAAGAGAGGAAAGCCAACTTATGAGAGTGCCCAGCAGGGGACGGGCTACTGATAAGGTGCTATCACAGGCTGAAAAGAGGAGACTTAATTTAATTTTAGGTTCAAACTTGTTTAAACCGAAATTTAAATAAGTGCAGGGTATCAGAAGGGTATGAAATGGAAGGAAACAATTGATAAAGAAATAAAGCCAAAAGAGAAGATAAGCAAAAATAACTGAAATGGAAACAACAGGAGAAGTTGTCGAAACTGGAGCAGGGAAGCTGACTTTAGCAGAGACTGTCACAGAGGGCTTGTTCCCTCTGGTACCATCACTGGCTGAAAAGACTTTAATCTAAATCCAAATTCAAACCTGGTCTAAACCAAATTTAAATAAGGGTGAGAAGTCAGTGAAACAGAAAGCTTGAATAATGTCAAATAGCAGCAGTAACGGGAAGTGAATGAAAAGAATTCTAATAGGAAGCAAATAACAATGGAAAGACAGTTCACTTTGACAGACTGGAGAGCGGGGAGTAGGGGAACGTCCACAAGGTGGCGTAATGGAGTCCAATCCAGGGAGTGGGGTCAGGTGGGAGTAACCTGAGAGGTGCGGAACACCTAGTAGGCCGCCCTCTTGTGTTGGTCAGAGGTATTGCGGCACCTATGTAGGGTGACTTAAATTTTGAGCGTCAGAACGGGGGAGAAGGGCTTTCGCCTCCTAACGCGGTGATTTGACTGCGATCGATCGCAAGTGGGGAGGGAATTTGTTCTCAAATTCCCTTTCGTGCCAATTTATTGCACACAGAGTGTGTGGTCGGATTTGGTTTACCGCCTATACACGCAAATGTAAAACAGAGCATTTTCTCTGCAACGAATTTTAACTGGATCAAGGTTAAAATTAAATATTCCCATTCACACATCAAGCAGATACTGGCCAGCAGTTTTTCTGATTGATTTGTGCAAGGTGTGCGTTTCGGTTAGCTACGCCAAAATTCCACCTAAGGGATCGCTCAGTTGAATAACGTTGGAACACGCAACGGATCAAATCTGGCGATTAATAAGGCCTTTTACAAAACGTATAAGAGGAACATCGCTCAAATCGTTTTCATCACACTGAACAGAAGATTTCTTCGTTCTGACAGGTGGAAAATCATGATATCATCAAGCTGAGAAGATTTCTTCGTTCTTCAGGTGGAATTAAATCACGCTGATAGGAGATTTCTTCGTCCTAACAGGTGTAATGGATAATATTAAAAATGTTCTGCAAAAGAAGTTTCTTTCTTTTTACAGAGACAGTTTTAATATTATGAACTGCAGTTTATTCTTAAAAATCAACAGTGACTAAAATGTTTGACCAAAATAGACGCTGTTAACATAGGCCTACAACTAACTGAAATCAGCTTTGGGCTTTTCAGTTATATATACGAGAGTTCGCGTTTGCGACTTGTCTCACTCTCTGAAACGCGCATACAAAATATCAAAATCAATACCAATAATATAGACATAAAATTGACATGGTTGCTCACAAAACAAAGTTTAAAATGTTGCCCGCATTCTCCACCAAAATCTGTAACGTCTTAGGGTCACATATATTATTAAATTAAATTTAGCTCATAGGGAATAATGAGTATTAATATTTAGGGATTTATGATTAATCATAACGGGTTATAATTGAATCACAAATCTCCAAAATCACCCAAAAAGGGAATACCTAACAGGTATTTATGCAATATATATATATATATATATATATATATATATATATATATATATATATATATATATATATATATATATATATATATATATATATATATATATATCTATATGGTTGACAACAATTTATTGCAATCAACTCCGGATATATATCTATATTAAATAATCACAGAATAGCCTCTAAGGAAGTGATTCAGAATTCCTCTACTCCGTTCGGTTTAACGAACGAGCAGTACAATACTTCTCAACTTGGTCTTCAACCCATTTTCGGGAAGTTTATCCCCCTGGCCACAAAGGATAAACCTTCCGAGTTATGGTATTAATTAAAGCATTCAATGATACTTATAAGAGCTCGTAGCTAAGATCTGACATTAAAGGGACTCATGTTTTGTAAGCAACAACAATGACAATCAAAACGTGGATACAATGGTTTTAATAGTGATAACTACTACGATTACAACTAAATAAAGGATACATGTATATACAAAATAGGGAAAGTAATGAAAGAGAAGAAATGGAATAGAAATAGAGGGAAGAGAGAGGAGGAGAACAGGAAGGTGAGAAGGGAATGGTCCAGTCGGACATCTCCCAACCAAAACCGCGAGAGCCAGCAACGAACAATTATCACCATAATAGGGGTACAATCTTAAACGCATCTAAATTTCGATAGAATTGATACTTGCATGGTTTCTTTGTGTTGTGTAAAGGATGCGTGCGTTGCGTTTCTCAGAGTGTTCATGCGCTGAAGCTCTCCCTCTGTTCGGTCCTTCCGGGGTCGGTCCGCGGGAGATTTAACGGCGTGTAAGAGCTGTTGTCTTGGAAGGGAAAGGCATCTCGTTCGCGCTAAGAAGATTCGTGCAGTGAGGTGCGCGCTCGGATAGAGCGCGCCGGTGTTGCGTCATCTTCAAAGGGGCGATCAGCTTGGCCAGGCGGGCTCGGGCCGAAGCCCCGCGAGCCGCGCTGGCGTGATGGAAGGGAAGTTTTGTCTCGTCCGAGTCCTTGCAAGTTTGACTGAGCGCGGGTGTGCTCGAGTTACTGTACTTTAAAGTTCACTAACCTCCGCCCACCTTCTCTGGGATGACCAATCGTAGATGTGGATTGGAGGCGGGAAAGTTCCTTTGTTTGGACTTTTATCACTCACTGGAATGTTAATGCTGGAAACCACAACAAGTGAGGTTTTGCTCCAAAAGGGCTAAGCATACTAACGGTACATGTCATAATCATACTTTTTACATAATTGGCTAAGGCAGAGAAAGAGGAATCAATAGACACCAAACATGCTCGTTTAAATGCATGAAAGACAGTGTATCTCTTTTACAGAGCCATCTTGAGCATTTAAGATTAACATCACACAAATACATAGATATATACTTTGTGGTCAACATACATGCAACAAAAGGGGTCATCACATATATTTCTGGGATGGTTCAATTAAAATAGTTCAAGCCACATGGTATAGGCTGTCTGTGTGTGTGGAGGTCAGTTCTCGGCCCCTCTGCACCAGGAAGGTGTGAGCTAGGGGCCCGGGGTGTGTGTGTGTGTGTGTGATAGGGATCTTTTGAAGTCCCCCCCCCAGAGCAATTGTCGTAGGCCTGGCCATTCTCTGGTGGGTCGTCAGCCTGGCATTGAGGGCCATTCACCCCAGACTTATGGGTGCCGGGATCTGATCTCCCTGCAGAGCTGGGTAGCGAAAGGCATCCCTGCTGTTTCGCCTCACTTTGATCCCATGAGAGAGAAACAGAGAGAGAGAGACAGAGAGACTCCAGACGCTACACAGAGTAGACCAATCACAACAGACTGGGCCATCTGACCAATCAGAGCAGAGTAGACCAATCACAGCAGACTGAGCCATCTGACCAATCAGAGCAGAGTAGACCAATCACAACAGACTGAGCCATCTGACCAATCACAGCAGACTGGGCCATCTGACCAATCAGAGCAGAGTAGACCAATCACAGCAGACTGAGCCATCTGACCAATCACAGCAGACTGGGCCATCTGACCAATCAGAGTAGAGTAGACCAATCACAGCAGACTGAGCCATCTGACCAATCAGAGCAGAGTAGACCAATCACAGCAGACTGGGCCATCTGACCAATCAGAGCAGAGTAGACCAATCACAGCAGACTGAGCCATCTGACCAATCAGAGCAGAGTAGACCAATCACAGCAGACTGAGCAATCTGACCAATCAGAGCAGAGTAGACCAATCACAGAAGACTGAGCCATCTGACCAATCAGAGCAGACTGGGCTATCTGACCAATCAGAGCAGAGTAGACCAATCACAGCAGACTGGGCCATCTGACCAATCAGAGCAGAGTAAATCAATCACAGCAGACTGAGCCATCTGACCAATCAGAGCAGAGTAGACCAATCACAACAGACTGAGCCATCTGACCAATCAGAGCAGAGTAGACCAATCACAGCAGACTGGGCCATCTGACCAATCACAGCAGAGTAGACCAATCACAACAGACTGAGCCATCTGACCAATCAGAGCAGAGTAGACCAATCACAGCAGACTGGGCCATCTGACCAATCAGAGCAGAGTAGACCAATCACAGCAGACTGGGCCATCTGACCAATCAGAGCAGAGTAGACCAATCACAGCAGACTGGGCCATCTGACCAATCAGAGCAGAGTAGACCAATCACAGCAGACTGAGCCATCTGACCAATCAGAGCAGAGTAGACCAATCAAAACAGACTGAGCCATCTGACCAATCACAGCAGAGTAGACAAATCACAACAGACTGGGCCATCTGACCAATCAGAGCAGAGTAGACCAATCACAACAGACTGGGCCATCTGACCAATCAGAGCAGAGTAGACCAATCACAGCAGACTGGGCCATCTGACCAATCAGAGCAGAGAAGACCAATCACAGCAGACTGAGCCATCTGACCAATCAGAGCAGAGAAGACCAATCACAGAAGACTGAGCCATCTGACCAATCAGAGCAGAGTAGACCAATATAATACCAATAATAATAATTCATAATAAATAATTATATATAAAAATAATTATAACATGTATGAAATATATTCCATTATATGTGTGCTTATATTATACACATGCAGTGCCATATCTGATCACATGTACATCTATATATTCTGAAGTGTATGACTGAATATGAATGACATGCATTATGATATATGAGTAAATCTATTGTCACATGTTTGTTGTAGAACAGAAGTGAGGTAAGATCAGAGCTGCAGAAGTTCCTCTCTGACCGATCACAGCAAACCTGTTGATGTGAGTACATTTCTCTGCTTCTGTTCAATCAGTCCTAAATTAAGGAGAATTTCTCACACAAACTCTTTCTTCACAGTCATTTATCCAGGAAGAGAAGATCCTTGAAGAAGTCCAGAGACCAGATTGAGTTCCTGAACTCTGTTCCTCTGTTGCATCATGGCGAGTTGCATCCCGAGTGTACATTTGCCGAGTTGTGTACAACGTCAAGAATCTCCTGAAGGGGGAAGAAACCCACCTGCTGTCAGTTTAGATGACATATTTGAGGATTTGCTATCATATTGTAATGAGATCAAGAATTTACGTAAATCTAAAGAAAATGCTGAACAGGAATATAATATTATAAATGAGGCTGATGGTCACTGGCCAGATGATGATATCTAACTAGTTTGGTGGGAAACACAAGGAATGGGGGAAGAATCAGGAGAAAGAAACAACTTGGCTCTTGTGATATTGCTTCAGCTGATAGAAAAACTATCAGACACTGATGAGAAAAGTCCAGAAATTAGACACTGATGACGAATGTTGGCCAATATATGGTGTCCGTCAGAGCACGACTGGGACAGAACATCTGGTCCGTAATCAGGACACTAGGTATATTCCCGGTGTTCCCAGAGGCCATTCCTGGAAACCTGTAGAATTACAAAGTGAAAATATGAGTAGAGATGCTGAACTGGAGACAGTGGGAGGTTTTAGACAGTTATAATAATGATCATGCTTAACATATGCTTATGGATTCATGTTTCTGTTAAAAAAACAAATGTATTATTATTTACTTATAGTTTTTTATAGTTCTGGTGACTTTTGTATTATTCTAAAGTGTGTGAAATCATAATAATAATCATAATAATGAGTGTTTTCAAGCATGAGTGAGTGAATTACTCAACGAGTCTGTGTTGATGATCATCATTCGCTCATGTTCTCATATCTAGTTTTCTCTCCATTGTAATTATTTTGTAACTCAGAGACACAGACATGTTTGTTTGTTTATGTGTATCTATATGACATTATATATTCATGTATTTTGATTATGTTATTCATTGCTTGGCATCTTATTCTGATTCTGCTGTGTTGATGTGTGTTATTGTTATATTGTCGGCATATTAGCTCATTTTTGACATTATTTGTTTTGTGTAATAATGCTTTGGCAATAATGTAAACACAATCATGCCAATAAAGAACTTTATATTGAATTGAAATGAAACAAATGGTCGAGTGTCTTTGCAGCTCCTCCACATTATCAAAGGGAAATGTGTCCGATCAGGAAAGATGAACGCAGACGAGGAAAAGACAGGAAACACACACCTGACGACTCAAACCTGCTTCAGATGAATATTATCCCAGATAACACACTTGTGCTGACACACACACACACACACACACACACACACACACACACACACACGAAAGAACAGAGTAAATGCAGCAACTCAACTCAAACATGCATGAAAAAACACCTTTAACCATTATGTTTTTTATATTATTTTAACCATAATGATTATTAAAACAAACGTTTAGCATTCACCTTCATCTAATTAATTATAGTCAACTCAATCAAAGACATTATAATGTTAACCTTAAAGCACTTTTCAAACTCAAATAATTGTTCAACACAAATCATATAAGTGAAATCAAACAAGTGAAAATCTTTAAAGTTGATATTTTACACTGATCATACTTGAAGTAATTATCAATGCTCATACCAGTTGCGTCTTCAAGATTGAATTTGAGCTGAATGTGTTAAAGTCCTTCTCCAAACTTCTCCACCTGCCTGTCCTCTCAGAGGTGCACCGCTTTATTGTTCCCCCTGGAAACACAAGCTCAGTCTCCACTGCACTGCCCTCCTCAGGAACACAGAGGAACTTAAAGAGAATTTTCTCCACTCAACAATATACAATATTTTGTCAGCTGCTACATTTTAGTTTAATTCAAAGTGCAAACTCGGTTAACTGTAATCTCTTCATGAGCTTTTGTCAAAAGCAGCATCATCGCTGAGGTGTTGAAGCGTGAATAACTGAATAATGTACAGTAGAGTGAGTGTAGTTGAGTTTTGATTCTGTGCTAATGCGGATTGATTCGAGCCCCAGCAGACAGTCGGTCAGATCTGTGTTACGACATCAAGTGGAGGAAATTCACTCTGCAGACTCCAGAATCTCCTCAAATGATTTTACTGAGGATTATTCAAATTGAACAGGTGTGGAACAAAATACAGAAATACATATACATGAGTTTACTTTAACACTGTACAAGTGTGATTATAACACAATTATCTTTACAGATATGAATTTAATAACAGGTTAGAGGCTTTTATACAGGTTCTAGGCAAATCAATAGAACAGCGATTCTATGAATGCCTACAAGATGGCGTCCTTCGCACATTAATGAAAACTGAACACATTTAATCCATAATAACAAATACTCTTCAATCGCGAATTAACACTCCGAAACATTAGCATTTTTCACTTCACATCGTGTGCATTTCTTTCAGTAACTATAAATATATAGCCTATATAAAATGCCCCTAAATAAATATATATTGCAAATTTTTGTTCTTTACTACTTGGTAAAAAGGCGCATGCGAGCTTAAGTGTTGGTATGCGTTTTAAACAAACATAATATAGCATCGTTTAAAGGGATAGTTCACCCAAAAATGAAAATTACCCCATGATTTACTCATCTCAAGCCATCTTATACAGTTCTTAATTTGTAAATAAAGCATTGCTGGATCAAAAACAGCAATTAAAAGGCGCTGTGACAGACACTGACAATACTTCAGTTTTCCCGGAACATACAATGACAGCACTAAATGGTGACGGCACAATAAGAGGATTATTCACAAGTTTCTGCACGTCCCTCTAACTGCAGCCCTTTTGTATTCTGTATTTGGCGTTGAGTATCATTCAGTTGATCAGTGATATTTTCTCACCGACGAGCCATGAGGGGACAAACTGATCTGATCTGTGCCTCCTCTGTTTCAATTTTTATTTATTTTTTTATTTTTTTTATATCAAATTTTACAAAAACAAAAATTACAAAGACAATACAACTGTAATAATTTCACTTTTGGGCCCAAACAAGGGACGCCAATTATGTAGTGATTTTACCTTCGTCCATCCAAGGACGTTAAGTAAGGTAGTGATTGGTACTCACGTCACCGCAGACGTTGTGATTTTTGGATCACCGGTCACTTAAGGTGTGGTTATGAGTACATCAGATGACCACCTTCCCCCTCTCTTAGTTTGGGACACTAATCAAGGTCTTTTACCTTGGCTCTATGAGAACGCTTCAAACGAGAGGTGGTTCAATCATTTTAGACTGAATTATCAGCGCAAGTAAGGCACAATTGTAATAAAATAGATTTTATTAACAAAAGATAAACAAGAATAACTAACACCACTACTAAATGAATACAATGAATGATAAAAGAATAAAGTGCATAAGATATATAAAATACATGTGATTAAGTTGAGTGTGGCTATGGAAGAGTTGCGTTATCTTATGGAAAGATAAATGTTGTTTCTCTGAAACTAAGGTGAAGAACCTTATTATGCATCAAACAAATAACGAAAGTTTATTTGTTATTAACTAGCATCAGTTAATTTACCTCTAATGTAAATTAGAAAATCATATACTGATATATACAACAATGCCAAGGTTTCTGGAAAGAGGTTTGGTTAAGTGATATTTACGTTCCACGTGGTTGAGTAAGCAGTCCGATGGAGGTGACTTCTTCCACTGGTTGTGCTGGGTGACAATGCAGTGGGAAAGGAGCTGGAATCCGTTTCAACAGTCTTGAACACGAAGATCTGTGGGATGCTGATCTCCTGGAGCACCAAAGGGTCCTAAAATCTGGAACACGCAGATGAGGCCCTGAAGTAGGTGCAGAAGGTCCTTAATCTGGAACACGCAGACGAAGGAATCTCGAAGTGAAGGTTTGCTCTCCTGAGCTTAACCTTGTTGCAAATGTCTCTGTGTGTCTTCTGACTCTGTGGGTCAGACACCCAGGACTTGGTCAGTCCGCTTTGGTCTCTCTGGCATGGAGACTCGGGACATGCTGTAGTCTCGCTGGACTAAAACTCTGAACGTATTGGTTGTTAATGTCTCTTTCCTCACAGGCTGGAGGCTCAGAACGTGGTCATATCTGTTGCTGCCTCACAAGCTCTAGATTCAGATCCTTGGATCTTTTGTTGTCTCTCTGGATGAACCAGAGGCTCAGAACTTGGTTGCTCTGTCACAGCCTTATCCTTGCGCGACAGACTCAGAACTTGGCGAACTGTTACAGTCTCATCCTTGCTGGGGAGACTCAGAACTTGGCGAACTGTTTGTCTCTCTCAAGGAGAAACTCAGAACATTACGGTGTATCTGTTATGTCTCTCTTGAAGGGAGACTCAGAACAAGGTGTGTCTGTTGAAAGGGTACCTTTATCCTTTTCCGAATTGGAGGAGATTGCAATTTGGCGCTTCTCCATTCCAGTGTTGTGATTGGCTGCTGGCATCAGAGGGGGCTCAACGTGTGGCTCACCCTCCCTTCTCCTGTGAAACTCATTTGCATACTGTACACGGTTAGAAGTCTTTAAAGTGTCTTTAAAGTTTACCAATGCATTTCTCACTTTCCAAACCACCATCAGAATACCCTTGGCAATATTCTAAACAAATAGAATCCAAACATGATGGGAAGAGATTGAACTGTTCATTCATTGATTTGTTCATTAACAGCTGACTCTGTGTAATATGTTGCATTACAAATAGCTGTCACTGAGAATACTTATTTCTCTGAATAAGTATGAAATGGATGTGTGTGCTTTACATCAGTCTTCAGTTTTCCAAACATATTTATGAATGGATTTGGATGTGGTCTTTCTTTCACCCACTACTGCTAAGGTCCTGTGGAATTTTTATGGCAGTCATAGACCAGGACACTAGGGATTTGGGTGAAGGGCAGAAACTGCATGTGGACCAATGAGATGTCTTGTCCTTCCTGGGCTTGGTACAAGAGGTGGTCCTTTTGGCTTCTAAGAGGTGTCTGGCTGTTGTCCAAGCATCTTTATCTGATGGCGTTGGACAGTTTGTTTGTGTCAGTCTACCAAGATCCAATCAAAATGTAGCAAACCTTTGTCCACTGTTATGGACAGAGAGGGGCCCGGCCATAAACTGGGCCCTGGAATGTGCTGTCCACTACACAACATAAAAGTAACAAACACTAGGGGGAAGGTTTAAACAAGACCTACAAAAAAACATTGAAAAGTTTGCCAACTTTTAACATTTTAACTGCTTTTTGCTTGATAGAAAATTGGATTGATTCAATACAATGCTCCATTTCTTTCTTGAATGATATAAAACAGGGTTTTTTTTACATGAAAATTTACATTTGTGAACATGGAATTTTGCCATTAAAAGAATAAAATGTATTATATAGACCTGAGTGTGCTTGTCTTTATAGTTCTCCAAAAGCCCAAATAATAAATGTCTCCAGAATAACACAAATTTGTTATCAATGTTCTTTGTGATAAAATCACAAACATTTTGCCAAAACTGTCTTACATATGGGCAATGCCAAAATAAATGAACCACAGTTTCAGGGCTACTGTCACAAAAAGTGCAATTAAAATCAATATCACCTTTAAATTTTACAAAGTAATGTTTCACTGGGTAAATCCTATGTATAATTTTAAATGATACCTCTTTGACTTTGTTTGTAATTAAATATTGATTAGGTCTAAGCCAGACCTTTTTCCATACAATAGAGTCTATAAAGCGATTCCAATGTGAGTAAATATAAGGCAAAGACACAATGTTTCTTTGAAATAACTCTCTTATGGATCTGTTTTGTGAGTTAAAGGAAAAACAAATATTACCTACATAAGAACTCACTATAGTAGGTGGGGGCCATTGTTGAATGTTAAGTCTTTCTTTATGTCTAAACAACATACATATTTTAGGGGATATGGCACCAAAAACCTTTGCATAGTCCCCTGGTGTTACAGGAATCTTATAATGTGCCAAAAACTCATTGTAAGTGAAAAGAAAGCCATTTGAATTGAACTGATCCACCAATGTAATGCCATTATCAAACCAATTTTTCAAAAATAATGATTTGCATTTATATATATCCCTATTGTTCCATATATAATACTGTGGTGAAAAATTGTGTTTGTAGATCAAGGACCATGATAAAAAGGCCTGACGATGAAATTCAGATAGTTTCTGTTATGTTTAAGGAGGATGAAGAAACCAGGGAGGATGCAGTTCACAGTCTTTAATGGAACAAAAGGAAAAAGTCCTCAAATAGCAAAACTGAAACAAAACGTCAGGCAACAGAGCCAAAACAGAAACTGCCACAAGGCAGAAACAACTCAGGATCCCACGAGGACAGAGTGATGATTCCTTGTAGGAGGCCACGGGAGAAACAGCCAGGCGCCACACAGGTACTCTGCACACAGTTACAATATGAGCACAAACACTGGACAGGATATGACAAGATCGGGTAACAAACCAACGTCTCTCATTTGCAGAAGTAATAATCCGACAACTAGACCAAGACGGAGAAGGACTTAAGAAGCTGAGACAATCAAGACAGAAAGAGATAACAGGTGAGGAAATAGATCGGGAAGGGAAAACAGCTGTGAGAGATAATGAGTAGGGATGAGCGTGATGAGTGAGTGCGTACGTGAATGACCACAAGAGGGAGACAGAGAAAGGAAAACCCAGGATCATAACAGTACCCCTCTCTCAACGAGCGCCACCCGGCGCTCCTAGGGGCACCTGCCGAGACCGGAGGAAATCAGAGATGAGGGAAGGATCCAGGACGTCCCGGGAGGGAACCCAGCTTCTCTCCTCTGGACCGTATCCCTCCCAGTCAACCAGATACTGATGACCGCGTCCCCGACGGCGCATGTCCAGAATACGGCGAACCCTAAAAACGGGGATATCCTTAACCATAATAGGACCCTGAACAGGGCGGGAGGGAGGGCGAATGGCTTTATTAGCGGCAGTGGTCATGCGCTTTCTAGCTCGACAAAGGGCGGACCGCACTCTTTTCCAGGTACGCTTACAACGACTAATAAAGGACTGTACGGAAGGAACGTTCGATTCAGAGTCCTGGGAAGCAAACAGCGGCGGCTGGTAACCGAGGCAACAATGGAAAGGGGACAGTCCGGTGACGGAGGATGGAAGCGAATTATGGGCGTACTCGGCCCAGGAAAGATGCTGGGACCAGGACGCGGGACTCTGGTGAGTGAAACTGCGCAGCATGCGGGCGATGATCTGATTGGTTCGTTCAGCTTGACCGTTAGTCTGGGGATGATAACCGGACGAGAGACTAACGGATGCCCCAATCAGACGACAAAACTCCTTCCAAAACTGAGACGAAAATTGAGGCCCCCTATCTGACACTATGTCAGAGGGAAGACCATGTAGCCTGAAAACCTGATCAACCAGGATCTGGGCGGTCTCTTTGGCAGAAGGAAGCTTAGCGAGTGGAATAAAATGGGCTGATTTCGAGAAGCGGTCTACCACCGTGAGAATAACGGTATTACCTGCCGACGGGGGAAGTCCGGTGATAAAGTCAAGGGCCAAGTGAGACCAAGGACGAGAAGGCACCGGTAGCGGCCGAAGCAGACCGGCTGGAGGAGAATTACCAGCCTTAGTCTGCGCGCACGTAACGCACGAGGACACAAAACTACGTACATCACGCTCCAATGAGGACCACCAGAAGCGTTGGCGGATAAACGAGAGGGTGCCCCGAACGCCTGGATGGGCAGTCAATTTAGATGTGTGTCCCCATTGAAGGACAGCACGTCGCGTGGATACGGGGACAAAAAGAAGTCCCCTAGGAACATTCTGCGGAACAGTGACACGAGCGAGAGAGCGCTTAACCAGCCTCTCTATTCCCCAAATGGACGTACCAACTACCCGACCCAAAGGGATAATTTCCTCTGGCTCAGAGGAAGAGAACAAATCAAAGAGACGAGATAACGCATCCGGCTTGACGTTCTTGGTACCCGGGCGAAACGAGATGGTAAAATCGAAACGAGTAAAGAACAGAGCCCAACGGGCTTGACGGGCGCTGAGTCTCTTAGCCTTACGAATATATTCGAGGTTACGGTGATCAGTCCAGACCAAAAACGGAACGGGAGATCCCTCCAACCACTGTCGCCACTCGCCTAGCGCAAGACGAATGGCGAGCAGCTCCCGGTTTCCAACGTCATAATTACGCTCAGCGGGAGAGAGCCGATGGGAAAAGAAAGCGCAGGGATGTATCTTTCCGTCAGCGGCGGAACGCTGGGACAGAACAGCCCCGACCCCCACCTCGGAAGCGTCGACCTCGACGATAAACTGTTTAGCGAAGTCGGGGGTCAAAAGGATCGGCGCGGTGGTGAATCGGGACTTTAGTACGTCAAACGCAGCCTGTGCCGACTCTGACCACCTAAATTGTGACTTGGTAGAGGTAAGAGCGGTAAGAGGAGCGGCCACCTGACTAAACCCAGAAATAAAACGACGGTAAAAATTAGCAAAACCAAGAAAACGCTGTAGCGCTAGGCGAGACTCGGGTACGGGCCAGTCAGTGACTGCCTGAACCTTAGCCGGGTCCATACTAATTCCTTCTGCCGAGATGACCGAGCCCAGAAACGTAACAGAGGGAGCGTGGAAAGAACACTTCTCAGCCTTAACGTAAAGACGATTCTCCAATAGCCGCTGAAGAACACGACGAACATGTTGGATGTGTACTTGGAGTGACGGTGAAAAAATTAAAATGTCGTCCAAGTAGACAAAAACGAATACGTTAAGCATGTCCCGTAGGACGTCATTGACTAAGGCTTGAAAGACAGCGGGAGCGTTTACTAACCCGAACGGAAGGACTCGATATTCAAAGTGCCCGAGGGGCGTGTTAAACGCGGTCTTCCATTCGTCCCCCTCCCTGATTCGCACCAAGTGATAGGCGTTACGTAAATCGAGCTTAGTAAAAACCTTAGCTCCCTGCAAGAGTTCGAAGGCCGATGACATCAGTGGCAAGGGGTAACGGTTCTTGACAGTGATGTCATTCAAACCTCGATAGTCTATACAGGGACGCAGAGAGCCGTCTTTCTTCTTAACGAAGAAGAAACCAGCTCCCGCAGGAGAAGAAGAGGGAACGATGGTACCGGCGTTAAGCGAATCGGACAGGTAACTCTCAAGAGCCTTACGTTCGGGAGTAGACAACGAATATAGTCTTCCCCGAGGAGGCGTGGTCCCTGGGAGAAGATCTATACCGCAATCATACGGGCGATGAGGAGGAAGAGAAGTGGCCCGAGAACGACTGAATACCTCCCGCAAATCGTGATACTCCTCCGGGACTCCAGACAAATCTCCTGGCTCCTCCTGAAAAACAGTAATAGACGAGACAGGAGGAACAGCAGAAGACAAACAATCAACATGACATGACAATCTCCAAGACAAAATAGATCCCTCCGCCCAGTTAAACTGGGGATTGTGGAGTACAAGCCAAGGATGGCCTAAAACAACTGGGCAATAGGGAGAACTAAAAACAAAAAAAGAAATAGTCTCTCTATGATTACCAGAAACAGTAAGTGTCAATGGAACAGTTCTCCTTTGTACCCTAGGAAGGGCGCTACCGTCAAGAGCGTACAGGGGGGTGGAGTCTTGTAAGTCAGAAAGAGGAATACCTTGCTCTAGAGCCCATGACTCATCAACGAAGTTCCCCTCCGCTCCAGAGTCAATCAACGCTGAACATGAAACTGACGACCCCGGCCAGCGGAGATGAATGGGAAGAGAAGTGCAGGACTTAGAAGGAGAGACCCATGACGTGGCGCTCGTCAGTAACCCTCCGCCTACTGACGAGCGTTGGCTTTTACCGGACACCTGGAGACAAAGCACAGGCGATTCATTATCCTGCGCTGACGTTCCCGTGTGGAAATACGAAGACCCCCAAGCTGCATCGGCTCGGGATCCGCGGGCGAAGGATGTGACGACTCTCTCGGTATGGAAGAGGAGAACAATGAAGACTCCAGTCTGCGGGCCCTCCGTCGCACCTCGAACCTTCTCTCCACACGCAGGGCCAGCTCGATCAGAGAATCAAGGTTCTCCGGGACCTCCCGGGCAAGGACCTCGTCCTTGACCTCTGAACACAGACCCTCGAGAAAACGGGCTTGCAGAGCAGGACCGTTCCATCCGCTGGTGGTAGCCAGAGTACGAAACTCAATCGAGTAATCAGTAACTGACCTCTTCCCCTGACGCAGAGTGGACAGAAGACGAGATGCCTCATCCCCATGAGCAGAGCGATCAAAAACTCGGATCATCTCCTCCTTGAAAAGAGAAAACCTCTGGACACAGTCTGCCTCAGCATCCCAGTTAGCCGCAGCCCACTCTCGAGCCCGTCCGTCAAGGAGAGAAATCACGTAAGCCACTCTCGATCGTTCCTTGGCATAATTCAAGGGCTGGAGAGAGAATACAACCTTGCATTGTGTGAGGAAAGAACGGCACTGTGTTGGCTCACCCAAATAGCACGGTGGATTGTTGATGCGCGGCTCAGGCGGATCACGCCCTCCAGCGGAACTCGTGGCCTCCTGGCGATAATAGTGGAGCTGCTGGGTCAGGTCAGAAAGCTGGGCGGTCAGAGAGTCCACAACACGTCTCGTGGCGGCTAGGTCCTCCTCGTGCTTACCCAGCAGAGCACCCTGGTACTCGACGGCCGTCTGAAAAGGACTGCTACTCGTCTGGTCCATCCCTTTGGTCGGATTATTCTGTTATGTTTAAGGAGGATGAAGAAACCAGGGAGGATGCAGTTCACAGTCTTTAATGGAACAAAAGGAAAAAGTCCTCAAATAGCAAAACTGAAACAAAACGTCAGGCAACAGAGCCAAAACAGAAACTGCCACAAGGCAGAAACAACTCAGGATCCCACGAGGACAGAGTGATGATTCCTTGTAGGAGGCCACGGGAGAAACAGCCAGGCGCCACACAGGTACTCTGCACACAGTTACAATATGAGCACAAACACTGGACAGGATATGACAAGATCGGGTAACAAACCAACGTCTCTCATTTGCAGAAGTAATAATCCGACAACTAGACCAAGACGGAGAGGGACTTAAGAAGCTGAGACAATCAAGACAGAAAGAGATAACAGGTGAGGAAATAGATCGGGAAGGGAAAACAGCTGTGAGAGATAATGAGTAGGGATGAGCATGATGAGTGAGTGCGTACGTGAATGACCACAAGAGGGAGACAGAGAAAGGAAAACCCAGGATCATAACAGTTTCATAGGTATTTTGTCAATACTATAATTACGACCAAGAAGAAAATCGATATTACCAAAGTATGAAAAAATATGGGAGGGGATAAAATTCCAAATAGAATTAGGATTTCTAACAATTTGACTAAGCCAATTAACTTTAAATGTATTATTCAACGTTTCAAAATATTCCAAAACATTTAGGCCGCCATTTTCATATGAATTCATAATAACCGTTTTTTTTTATGTAATGAATTTTCTTTTTCCATATAAAGTCAAACAGTATTTTATCAATCTCTTTACATATTTTTTTATTAAGATGTAAAGCCATTGCTGCATAAGTTAGTCTAGAGATACCCTCAGCCTTTGTAATTAAAATTCTGCCCCTTAAAGAAAGATCTCTCATAAGCCATTGATTTAATTTCCTTTTAGTTTTTTCAACAATAGGATTGAAATTTAGTAAACATCTTGTTTGCTGATCTTTAGTAATGATTATTCCCAAATACTGAACCTCATTTTTTAATGTAATGCCGTAGCAAGATGAAACGGAACATTCCTTGATGGCCATAAGATCACATTTAGCCAAATTTAAATATACACCAGATGCCTTTGAAAATTCACTGATTAATTCAATAGCCACAGAAATTTGAATTTCATTCTGTATGAAGAGGGTTGTGTCATCGGCTAACTGGGTTATTTTCAGGGCTCTGAACCGGTTCAAGGAACGAAAACGAAAACCGGAAACGAACGAAATTTTAAGAGGAACAAAAACGGAAACGAAATCAAAATCAATTTGAATCGTTCTGAACAGAAACGTTAATTTGAAATGACCATTAACCGGTTAATAACATTATTTTATCGTTCTCTTTAATATTTTAATTTGGCAGTGACCAATCATGAAATGAGTAGTACAGCATGAGAAGTTGACGGATCAAGCGTGAGTGAAATGCCCGCGCACCATCATCTATGAATCTACCGGTAACGTAAGTCAGTGTGAGCGCGCATTTTCATGCCTCAAGTACATTTCTTTCCCCGCTGAGGTCTACAATGAATGTGCAGGTATTGGAGGACATTCTTTTCGAACGTTTAAATAAGCAGTACGGACTTTAAGCTCAAATAGACTGATTTAGGATAGTTTATGGATTCCGTTTAAGCCTATCCAAGTAGGCTATAGCATCTATCAAACATTTTTCCTATAGTCTTTCAGATTGCCAATACAGGACAGGTCAATGTTTTCTATATAGACGGTTGATGCTTCGTATTAAATGGTATGTTATATTGCATTAAATGCAAGCTTTATTAGCTGACTGAATTTGATTATGTGATGCAAGAACGTGTTGCGCAGTGTTTGCTTTGAAATTAGCAGTTGACGGTGCATTAAAAGAGCAATGGTTATCCAGTTTATTTATTCTTTATTCATGCATTTTTTAAAACAAGTCGTGTTGAAAAAAAGTTATGTACAAAGAATGTTATCACTCTTCTGAAAATAATTCGGCATTAGAGGCCACTTTCGATTGTCTAACGCTCCATTAAAACAGGTCCGCTGTTTATGCCTTGTAATTAATGCATGTATTTCTGGTTTTAAAAATGTTATTAAATAAATATTCAAGTTTAATTACCATGTGTTATATTATTATTGAGTGAAAATAAGTCTATTTATACATATTTGTTTAAAATTTATACATATTTGTTTAAAGTATAGGCTTAATTAAAATAACGTTATTAACCAGTATTTTTTCATATCAAACCGTTTTCGGAACAGTAATGTTTATTGAGGAACGCAAAAACCGAAACGCTATAATATCGATTCTGCTCGGAGTGAACCGATTGATATTTTTTTCCGTTTTTAAGCCCTGGTTATTTTTACCTCTCTATCAACAATAGTGATTCCTTTCATTGGACTTGATTTGATATGAGAAGAAAGAAGCTGACTCACTAATAAAAAGAGGTATGGAGAGACAGGACACCCCTGCCTAATTCCTCTAGTAATATTGAATCTAGGGGAAGTTCCATTTAATAACTTAATAGAACAGTTGCTATTTTTATAGAGTGTTTTAATTGCTGCAGAAAAATAAAACCCAAAATCAAATTTCTTAAGTGTGTCAAAGATGAACTGATGCTCTACTGAATCGAATGCTTTATAAAACCCATTATCCCTAATCAATTCTGAGTAATCCAGGACATCTAAAACTAATCTTATATTATTTGTTATATGACGATTTTTCATGAATCCGGATTGTGATTAATCAATTATGTCATCCAGTACTGTTTTCAATCTTCTAGCTAAAATTAGGGCCAGCAATTTATAATCATTGTTTAATAAACAGATAGGGCGCCAATTATCAATATACAACTTATCTTTTTTTGGTTTGGGAAGCAATGTAATTAAACCTTGTGTTAAAGTGGGTGGAAGATACTGTCTCTCAATGCTTTCAGCAAATACCTCTACAAGAAAAGGAGCCAATTCTTTAGAAAATAACTTGTAGAATTCTGATGTCAAACCATCAGTACCTGGTGACCTCAGATTTTTAAGATGGTTAATTGCATCCGTCAATTCAGAAATTGTAATAGGTTTATCACAAGTGTCCTTTTCAGGTTTATCAATGGGTTTAATTTGCAACGAATTCAAAAAGGCATCAGCTGTCACCTGAGAGTAACTAGAGGTATACAATTTTTTATAAAATTCACAACAATACTGAGAAATTATTGTATGATCATCTGTCATAACCCCATCAATGTTTAACTTATTAATGGTGTTACTAACAAAATTTCGCCTTTCTAAATTGAAAAAAATAATGCGAGTTTTGTTCCCCTTCCTCAAGCCACTTTCTTTTTGAACGAATAAAAGCACCTTCAACTTTTTTCTTTTACATATCATCTAATTTACTCATTAACTCAATCATTTCCAATTTTTCATCCTCTAGGAGAGAGTCTGGATTTTTCTGAGACAAATTTGTTATTCTTATTATTATTCTTGTTTCTTCAGCTCTTTTACTTTTGGCCATAGAGGAACCGTATTTTCTCATATATTTGCCAATTTCAAACTTTAGTAGTTCCCAATTTGTACTAAATGCATTTTCCATCTTGTCTTTAATCCAATAACTAGAAATCAAATCTTTAACTTTCTTTTGGACCTCCTTATGCAGCAGAAGGGAATTGTTTAGTTTCCAATATGAAGATTGCACATTGTTTGTTTTGTGGAACAGATTCACATTTATATAAATAGCTCTGTGATCTGTTAAGGGAGTGGGTAAAATATCTACCTCAATCCCATCTTTGTCAAGACTTTCCGAAATTAACCAATAGTCTATTCTAGACATATTTGAGTCTGATTTGTTACTCCATGTAAAGACTGTACTATTTGGACATTTAGTTCTCCATGTATCCATAAAATTTTTGAGATTAGCGTTTGTCGAGTTTAATCTACCTGGTGGCCATTTATCTACAGCATAGTCCTGAACCATATAATTGCCCATTATCAATTCTGTTAGGCCAATTCTTCACTTTCATAAAAGCATAACCAGTGGCCATTTTCTCTAAGATGCAGACCAACCTTAAGTCTCAAATTGCAATACAAGTCAGTGATGCGCGGGTTGATCCAAAATAAGCGGTTACCCGCGGTTACGAGTCATCCAAAAATATTTTTAATGCTATTCGGGTCACGGTCGGTATTAACTTTTGAATAAATGCTGACGCGGGACAAAATGCCCGATTTCCCAAAATGTTGAACTGAGCAATGCCATTGTACCATTTTAATAGGCTACTTTTAAACGCATTTAGCTCAGTAAAGTCAGTTTTATGTATTTTCTGAGAGGGGGCGGGATTTGTGTTGGGAAAGTCGGGGGAGAGACGCACACTTCGATTAGACTGGATAAACACATGCAGCATCTTAATTGTTAAGAAAATGAAACGAAATAAATGAATAAATCAAGCCTGTATTACATAACACTAGACTATATCATACAGCATTCAGAAAAAGAACAGTTTGCGCTCCTAAAGGCTTTCACACTTTTCCAAAAGTGGACCTTCTCTCAGTTGAGCTGCTGATGAATTCTTCAAGCCGGGTTGAAACATAAACATCGTGTTCATCAATAATAATAATATGCATCTAGAGCTGAAATGGAAAATGATGGGCCGCCTCAAGAACGGCCTGCTCTCGCCGCTGCACCTCTGAGCGCACCGCGTCAGGGCCTGAAACATTTTCTCAATGGCCCAATGACGCTACGATGAGCATTTACTACTTTTAAAAAATGCGGGTCAGGAAGCGGGTCGGGTACAATATTTTCTTCTTTTTTTTTTGCGGTCCGAGTTGCGGGCGGGTTAGTTGAAAACGTTGGTCGGGTGCGGGTTGTTTATACATTGACCCGTGCATCACTGATACAAGTCCATTGCTTATGTGATTTCCATGCCATCGACAAAGCCTCGACCGCCCACAAAGTATGCCGATTTTCCCTATTCTCTTGCCTTTTTAATCACTGGCCACAATTTCTGCCTTGATTCCTTGTCCTCCTTTGTTAAATCTTCAGTGAAGTGCAAGCCATGATCTCGGAGGAACGGGTTGCTTTTTGCAGCTTTCCACACTGTTTCCCTGTATCGCCTCACAACGAAGCGAATGATGACAGCTCGAGGCCTCGACTCGTTCGGACGCTTGGTTCCCACGCGGTGCGCGACATCTATCACTGCTGGCAGCTGATCTCTTTCTTGCGGTAACATTTCTTGACAGATGCGAATCACCTCTTCGCGAACATTTTCCTTCGCTTCTTCTGGGATACCGTGTAGTTTCAGGTTCCATCAGCTGCCATAACGCTCCAGATCAGTCACACAATTCATGCAAGTCAGAGTAGATTGTTCACTTTTGTCTACACGTTGTTCAATACAGCTCATCTTTTCTTTCAAATCCTTGATTTCTGCGCGTGTAGCTTTGACCATCTCTTCTAGGGCGTCACTTCTATTGTTAATGAGATTAGCCAGTTTAGCAACAATCTCGTCAGACTTCAAGTTTTCGGTACTGGTTTGGGAGAGCGTAGGTTTTTTTGCTATTGGAGGCTTACTGGGTGTTAATGGGAAGTGGGGGAAATTCTTCTTCGTTCCCCAGGTCGTGAATTCCGTCTTCATACTCATGGTCAATGTTAACCGGCATGCCATCACTGTTCACTGTTTTGCTAACAGAATTTGGACGTTTCTGCACAGATTTGGGCATTTTACATCGATTTTATAATGCAAATAATTGCACCAAAATGATATAAACTTTTGCTAAAATCGATAGATCTTTCAAAATTCTGTTTTATCCTACTTAACTGAGTTTGGTGCTGAGAGCTTGAAAATTCTGTCCGTTCACACCGCCATTTTGGTCGGCTCCCCCTCTGTTTCAATTTGTCAACAGGATTGGTTTTAACCCTTTGACGTGTGCGATCACACCGGTGATCAGAACGTCCAGTGTGTCACTGCTAAATGCAAACGTGCTCTCGCACTTTGGCTGGCGCTGAGCCAGAAACGGACACACTCAGTGCTTTTCATATATCACAACTATTCAGTGTTTTCAACCACATAATGTTTATTTTAGATTTCAGGCATTTAAATGGAGTACTAAATAAGAAATTCAAATTAGCCTATAATTTGTTGAATTCAAATTCATACACTGATGTCTATGGATGCTGGAATAATAATTTCAATTATAATTTGACAAAGTATGAAACAATTAAGTTTACTCTATTCTTCTCCAAGTTCACCAGCCTCTTACTTTTACAGGGAGTGCAGAATTATTAGGCAAATGAGTATTTTGACCACATCATCCTCGTTATGCATGTTGTCTTACTCCAAGCTGTATAGGCTGGAAAGCCTACTACCAATTAAGCATATTAGGTGATGTGCATCTCTGTAATGAGAAGGGGTGTGGTCTAATGACATCAACACCCTATATCAGGTGTGCATAATTATTAGGCAACTTCCTTTCCTTTGGCAAAAAGGGTCAAAAGAAGGACTTGACAGGCTCAGAAAAGTCAAAAATAGTGAGATATATTGCAGAGGGATGCAGCAGTCTTAAAATAGCCAAGCTTCTGAAGCGTGATCATCGAACAATCAAGCGTTTCATTCAAAATAGTCAACAGGGTCGCAAGAAGCGTGTGGAAAAACCAAGGCGCAAAATAACTGCCCGTGAACTGAGAAAAGTCAAGCGTGCAGCTGCCAAGATGCCACTTGCCACCAGTTTGGCCATATTTCAGAGCTGCAACATCACTGGAGTGCCCAAAAGCACAAGGTGTGCAATACTCAGAGACATGGCCAAGGTAAGAAAGGCAGAAAGTCGACCACCACTGAACAAGACACACAAGCTGAAACGTCAAGACTGGGCCAAGAAATATCTCAAGACTGATTTTTCTAAGGTTTTATGGACTGATGAAATGAGAGTGAGTCTTGATGGGCCAGATGGATGGGCCCGTGGCTGGATTGGTAAAGGGCAGAGAGCTCCAGTCCGACTCAGACGCCAGCAAGGTGGAGGTGGAGTACTGGTTTGGGCTGGTATCATCAAAGATGAGCTTGTGGGGCCTTTTCGGGTTGAGGATGGAGTCAAGCTCAACTCCCAGTCCTACTGCCAGTTTCTGGAAGACACCTTCTTCAAGCAGTGGTACAGGAAGAAGTCTGCATCCTTCAAGAAAAACATGATTTTCATGCAGGACAATGCTCCATCACACGCGTCCAAGTACTCCACAGCGTGGCTGGCAAGAAAGGGTATAAAAGAAGAAAATCTAATGATATGGCCTCCTTGTTCACCTGATCTGAACCCCATTGAGAACCTGTGGTCCATCATCAAATGTGCGATTTACAAGGAGGGAAAACAGTACACCTCTCTGAACAGTGTCTGGGAGGCTGTGGTTGCTGCTGCACGCAATGTTGATGGTGAACAGATCAAAACACTGACAGAATCCATGGATGGCAGGCTTTTGAGTGTCCTTGCAAAGAAAGGTGGCTATATTGGTCACTGATTTGTTTTTGTTTGGTTTTTGAATGTCAGAAATGTATATTTGTGAATGTTGAGATGTTATATTGGTTTCACTGGTAAAAATAAATAATTGAAATGGGTATAAATTTGTTTTTTGTTAAGTTGCCTAATAATTATGCACAGTAATAGTCACCTGCACACACAGATATCCCCCTAAAATAGCTAAAACTAAAAACTACTTACAAAAATATTCAGCTTTGATATTAATGAGTTTTTTGTGTTCATTGACAACATGGTTGTTGTTTAATTATTAATGTTGTAAAATTAATCCTCAAAAATACAACTTGCCTAATAATTCTGCACTCCCTGTATGTATTTCAGGAAAAATTTACGTGACGTGAATCCGGCAGATCCTCTGAACTGGGGTGGAAACTCATCACGCGTTATATCAACATATCATTATAATGATATTAGATTACAATAATAATAAAGGCCTTCTGAAGTGAATTGATGGGTTTGTGTAAGAAAAATATCCATATTTAAAACATTATAAAGTAAAATATCTAGCCTCCGCCAGACCGCCTTCTGTGTTCAATAATGAAGAAAGTGTAACTGGCCTTTGTTAACCCCCCGAAGCCGTGTGGAGCACTTTTATAATGGATGATGGGGCTTCAAATTTTGGGCTGCCATTATAAAGCTTGGAAGAGCCAGGACATTTTTTTGTTTTATATATAACTCTGATTGTGTTCATCAGAAATAAGAATGTCATACACACCTAGGATGACTTGAGGGGGAGTAAATCATGGGATAATTTAAATTTTTGGGTGAACTACCCCTTTAATGTGGAAATGTATGACAGTGTCTAGCTCTCAAGTGTTGACTCTTCTTCACATTAAAACCTCTCACAATTCATGCAGGGACATATATAGCAGTCACACTGTGCTCATCTTCTTCCCCTCTTTCTTCTCAGTGCTTGATGCCATAGGTTATCCAGCTATCTCTCTGTCACAAGTTTGGTCTTTATTTAAAAGTCAGAAGGCAGGAAGAGCAGGAAGCAGGAAATAAAGTGTTGGTAAAAAATTAACAGACTTCCTTAAATCATAATGTATTTCTCGATTCTCAGTTGGACTTCCCCCGATTTCTGAATTAACTAGTGTTACTGTACCAAAGCAATGGAAAATTACAGCCACAGTGCAAAAGGCATTTTCTAAATAACATCAATGTCTGCTAAGTCATTAACGTGATTTTCTTTTATTTTTTTGATAAGCGTATAGTTTGTATCGAAGGCTAAATTGTTAAAACTAATACCTGTGGGACCTGAGCTGTCATGCATAATTGGGTTGTTGATGTGGAATGGCCTTTTCACTGTCACACAAGATGATGATGAATGGCATAATTTTACAACTGTCTATTTTAGTAAATGACAATAATTTTTTTCATCCATATATCTCTAAAAGCGTAGGAACTTGATACATTTTGTCACTGAAAGCCATGTCCTCCGGTGTGACGCCATATCCTGATTTTAAATCAGGCAAATCCACAGACAAGTTTAATTAGTTGAAGGACCCCATTTAAGCTCATGTTATTGTGAAGCCCATGACACGTGCACACAGTAAGTTCGGGTGCGACACCCCTATGTTCCTAATTGTTGCTGTGTCACACCATAGGACACATTTCAGTAAAAATTTTCAAAAAACTGTGAAAAAAATTGACAAAGTTAGTGACCCCTTATATTTCCTCAAACATCAGGCTTCACACTGCATTAGTGTTAATTTTGTCACCTATTTTTAATTTAGTCTTAGTCTTGTGCCAAATGTCCTTGTTAGTTTTAGTCATATTTAGTCATTCACAAATCTTTTTTTGTTAGTCAAGTTTTAGTCGACTAAAAGTCTCGTCATTTTAGTCTAGTTTTAGTCAAAAGACAACTCAAGGTATCTTAGTCAAGTTTTAGTCGACCAAAAGTCTAGTCATTTTAGTCTAGCTTTAGTCAAAGGAAAACTCAATATATTTTGTGGCAAAATAAGTTACATAAAGTACATATAACCTGCATAATGTGCCACAACACCATAGCTAACTGGTTGATTTACAGCGTAGATGCCTAAAATCAGCATTAGCTCATGAGACGATGGGCACAAATATTGATTTCGATCTTGATTCAGTATGAATTCATATGTATATAGCCTACTGTACATATAAGGAACAATACGTTTTTTACACTTTTTTGGGGTTATATTATATTTGCTTGCATTCTTTACTATTCACATTATTAACATTTCAAAATTTCACAAATAAGTCAGCAGTTATGATCTGCAATACTTTTTTGAGCAACTAAACTACATGTGTATTTATTAAAGAGCCATACGGCACCAGTGGGTAATGGCATTACAAGTGAATTTTTTTATTTTTCCAGCCACAAAATGGCTCTAATTTGCCTCTTTGCCGTGGAATTCTCTATTTTAACCTTAATTAACACACTAATTGTAATATAAATAATAAAAATATTAGAAGAAAAATATTGTAAGTGGTCATTAATGGACCATAAGTATTGCACAAATAGTATTTAGTACCAAAAGATCTCCTCAAAATATTCAATAAATATTATTGAATTAAAATATAGGCTATTTATTTTTAAAATAGTTACGGTCACATTTGACCATCAATGAGTATTAGTGTGACTTAATTAGTAAGGAATACCTGAGGGCTAAATACAAGAAAAACATTAATATTAATGTTAACAATGTTGCATCTCTACCACTCTCCATAATAAAATGATACTGTAAATGTGGCTGACGTAATAATCAATGTACACTATGCTGTACGGTTTACCAAACATTGCTGCAAACACCTGTATAGTGAAGCTGTTGTGTAACTTACGCGGCTTAAGCCATTCACATGTTCTGACAGCGCTAGAAGTATTGAGCGCTCCGGGAACCACGTGACCATGCGCGCTGCCGCGAGATGACAGGAGGAGTACGAGAGAGACCTGCACTCGAGCAACAGCACCAACTCTTTCAGATTATTTTGAACAGCTGAATATTCATCTCATGATGAAAAAGTAGAGACAATTGTAGATGAAAATGAAGAGAGATTTTATCTTAGTTTTTATTTTATGCAAAACATTTTAGTCTCGTCCTTTTTCGTCAACAATAATGCATGTTAATTTAGTCTTAGTCAGCGTTTTTGGACATTGGTACAGTCTTGTCATCGTCTCGTCTTCGTCATGGAAAAAAAGGTCGTTAACGAACATATTTAGTCTCGTCTCGTCTGACGAAATGAACACTACACTGCATACTGTAATAATAGTTTTTTTTCTTCAAACGTGGTGTTTTACAAAGAAAAAGTTTCGGTTACGCGTATGTAACCCTCGTTCCCTGAGGAGAGAACGGAGACGTAACGTTAGTGACTAACGAATGGGGGTTTCGCTGTAACGTTCAGCCCAAGTTGGGTGGGTTGTAATATTTGAAATGGGGTCAGATTTTACTGTGTGAGATCTTTAGGTGTTAAAATAATGAGACATGAACCAGAGATGAGATTAATTAGAAACGGTGGATTTACAAAGCTCACCTGAGACTTTAAAACCACACAGTAAACCCAGGAAAACTAAGGCTGCTAAAGCATAGAGTCCAATGTACCATACCCCAAAACAGTCCAAGCATACTAGTGTGCTGATAAGTCCCAATGTGACTGTCCTCCAGTGTATATACACAATCCAAGAAAAAGATAATCCAAACGTGTGCAGTTGTGTCTGAAAAGGTGAGTCCACAGGTTGGAAACTCCACAATCCAGAAGGTACTATTAAGTGTCTGTTAGTGATCTTTTTTTTCCCCCCTTTGTTTATTCTTCTTCTTCTTCTTCTTGATTTATTGGCGGTTGGCAGACCAGCTTTCGGTGCATTACCGCCACCAACTGAACTGGAGTGTGGAGCATCGATGAGGAATGAGAAAAAAAATAAATAAAATAAAACAAAAAAATAATAATAAATAAATAAACACACATATTATATATATATATATATATATATTTTTTTTTTTTTTTCTTTTCTTTTTTTTTTCTTTCTTCTTTCCTTACTATATTCTTACATCAATTCCTGTTTCCTTTAAATACCTCAATATTGCATATTGCATAGGAATTCGTCCCCTTTTTTTTACCAGAATATTTTCTAATGACATTATATTATACTCCATTTCCTTCATCTTATCCCTTAACTCTTGTCTTTTATTTTTATATGCTATGCAATTAATGAGAACATGTTCAACTGTTTCTGGTTCATTACACTTATTGCACCTCCCTGTAGGATGTTTATTGATTTTATGTAAACTATAATTTAACCCTGTGTGTCCTATGCGAAGTCTAAAAATTAATGATGACTCTTTCCTTCTTAATACTGAATTCCAATCTCCTTTTCCCACTTTTTTCTGAATCTGAAACAGGTGTCTCCCCTTCCTCTCTCGTTCCCAACTCTTCTGCCAGATGTCATGCGCAGCCTTACGAATACATGTTTTTGCTTCTGATTTACTCATATCAATTTGCATCTCTACATTTCTGCTTTTTAGGGAGTTCTTTGCCAAAATATCTACCACCTCATTGCCCTCCACCCCCACATGTGCCGGAACCCAAAGAAATCTAATATCATTTCCTTTATTATTTATCCTGTATAAAGACTGTAAAATTTCAAATAAAATATCCTGTCTACTATCAGAATGTCCCGATTGTAAACTTTCCAGGGCTGCCATAGAGTCAGTACATATAACCGCCATCTCAATATTCATTTCCTCCACCCACTGTAAAGCAAGGACAATTGCAACTAATTCGACAGTAAATACCGATAAATTATCTGTTGTTCTCTTTTTGATGGTACTCTGATATTTTGGAATAAATACAGCTGCTCCAGTTTTCCCTGATATTGGATCTTTTGATCCGTCAGTAAAAATATGTATTATTTCTCTATACTTCTTTATCATGTATTGCTGAACAACATATTCTTCTGATATTTCCTCATTTTCTTTAATTTCTTTGTGTAACTGAATGTCTATATTGGGCATTGGAAACATCCATGGAGGAATAGCAGGCAATGACACAGTTTGGCTATAATTCCTCCGATCCATTCCCATTGATTGTGCTAAATTCGTACCTATCCATCCTATACTTCGATTATTTCCTTGAGTATGTTCCCAGCACTCATGAAATACATATTTAGTAGGGTGTGACTCCTTATGCCCTTCCAATGTTACCCAGTATACAATAGACAACTGTTGACGTCTTACTGCTAAAGGCATTTCACCCACTTCTACTTGCAAAGCTGCAGCTGGGGAGGTTTTAAACGCCCCACAACATATTCTAAGTGCCTGAGTTTGTACTGCATCAATTTTCTTTAAAAGTGTTTCACTTGCTGAACCATATGCTATGCAACCATAATCTATTGCAGATCTTATAAGGGCACAATATATGTTTCTTAGGGAGTTAAAGCTTGCACCCCACTCGCATCCTACTAGACATCTCATTATATTTATTGTTTTCTTACATTTGGTCACTAGCTTCTCTATATGAACACTAAACGTTAATTTCTCATCCAGCCATACACCCAAGAACTTGATTTCAGTCACCTGCTTTATTAGTTGACCATACAATGTTAACTCAACTGGAATATGCTTATTTTTTGAGAAACATATAACCTGTGTCTTTTCTACTGATAATCTGAATCCCCATCTCTTAGACCAGTCTTCAACTTTGTTTATTGCTGTTTGAATTTTATTAACAGTATAATTTATATTCCGCCCTCTCTTCCACAATGCTCCATCATCAGCATATATTGATCTTCCCATACTATTTTCTACCTGACTGAATATGTCATTAATCATGATATTAAACAGGAGCGGGCTACAAACACTTCCCTGTGGCGTTCCATTTTCAATTTGATATTTGTTTGAGTGACTTGTTCCCACCCTGACTTGAATTGTCCTATTATATAAAAAATCCAATACCCAATTATATGTTCTACCTCTAATGCCTAAAGATTTCATTTTTATTAGTAGACCATCTTTCCATAGCATGTCATAGGCTTTCTCTATGTCGAAAAACACTGCTATAACCTTTTCTTTACTTATCTGTGCCTTTCTTACATCCGACTCTAGACATACCACAGCATCCATTGTATTTCTTCCACTACGAAAACCACTTTGATGTGGAGAAAACAAATCTCTTTTTTCAATAAAATACATTAGCCTATTCACTATCATTCTTTCCATGAGTTTGCATACATTTGAAGTTAATGCTATAGGTCTATAACTAGTTGCTTCAGAATGATCTTTCCCAGGTTTCTTTATTGGAATAATGATCGAATGTTTCCATGAAGTGGGTAGTATGCCTGTTATCCATACCTTATTTATTACTTTTAAAATTACTTTAAGTGCTTCTTCAGATAGATGCTCAATCATACTATAACATATCTCATCTTCTCCTGGAGATGTCTTTTTTGCCCTACTAATAGCTTTTTTAAATTCATACAAAGAAAAAACAACATCTAGTGTGCTTTCATTTGTGTTACATTTCTTCAGTATTTCAGGATATTCTTTTTTAGTCATTTCTCTACTCTTCCTAATTTCCACTGTTAGATTACTATTACTGTGTATGTTAACAAAAACTTTAGCCAACATTTCTGCTTTATCTTTGTTTGTTATTGCCACCTCCTCTCCATTATATAAAGCAGGCATATTACTATTCTTTCTAATACTTCCCATTACCCTTATCATTCCCCATACTTCCGAAATTTGAGTTTCCCTTCCCTTTGTTTGTTTCTGATGCTGCTCTCTTTATACCCATGCATTTCCTCCTTCCTGTCATGTGACTGATCACATGACAGGCTAACCCTTAACTACTTAAAGACATATACACACTTAAGATTGTAAGAGGAATAAACTGGACTAAGAAAACATGTAAACCAATTAAAACTCTATTATACATATCATTGAATTAAATAGAGTGGATAAAACATGTCTCTTATGTGACAGTGTAACATCGCTTAGAAGCCAATCATGTTCGATAATTCAAATACGCCCAATGGCAGTGCCAATGCCATGGGCATGCGGAATTTGCATGCGTAACTCTGCGTAACTCTGCTCCACCGTGTGGGTATATAAGGTAGTACGCTGGCAACATCGCATTATGTTACCTGCTGCGGAGCCAAGACTGGACTCCCGGCCGTTCCAGCAGTACAGCGGATGTGGCAAAGGGACATTACGTCTCCGTTCCGTCCTCAGGGAACGAGGGTTATATACGTAACCGAGACGTTCCCTTTCGTTCAGTCACTACGATGTAACGTTATTGACTAACGAATGGGGGTCCCAATACAAACACGCCACTCGGCTGTCTTCGAGTGCCCTGCGTAAGTGCGAGCGCCCTGTCGTAAGGCTAGTACGAACGAAGGACTCCCACTTATCACAGGAATACCAAGGTACACTGGGAGCATATTCCAGGTGGAGATAGGCAAAGACACCTACCCGTACAACCACGACTACAGCCCCAACCACGACTTCAGCCACAACCACGACTACAGCCACAACCACGACTACAGCCCCAACCACGACTACAGCCCCAACCACGACTTCAGCCACAACCACGACTACAGCCACAACCACGACTTCAGCCACAACCACGAATACAGCCACAACCACGACTACAGCCACAACCACAACTACAGCCACAACCACAACTACAGCCACAACCACAACTACAGCCAGGACTCCAGATAGAAATGCGTTAGGTGATTTTTTCAAATCTTTTGGGGATTTTTTAAAAGATATTATAGATCGCCTCATTGCAGTTGTAATTGCGACTGGACCTCTTTGGTTGTGGATAGCAAATTTGTTTTCAAATTAAAGGACTGCAGCCACAGAAAAGCCAGCCATAACTACATTAGCCTTGACTACAGCCACAGAAGAGCCAGCCATGACTACATTAGCCTTGACTACAGCCCCAGAAGAGCCAGCCCTGACTACATCAGCCTTGACTACAGCCACAGAAGAGCCAGCCATGACTACATCAGCCTTGACTACAGCCACAGAAGAGCCAGCCATGACTACATCAGTCTTGACTACAGTCACAGAAGAGCCAGCCATGACTACATTAGCCTTGACTACAGCCACAGAAGAGCCAGCCATGACTACATCAGCCTTGACTACAGCCACAGAAGAGCCAGCCATGACTACATCAGCCTTGACTACAGCCACAGAAGAGCCAGCCATGACTACATCAGCCTTGACTACAGTCACAGAAGAGCCAGCCATGACTACATTAGCCTTGACTACAGCCACAGAAGAGCCAGCCATGACTACATTAGCCTTGACTACAGCCACAGAAGAGCCAGCCATGACTACATCAGCCTTGACTACAGCCACAGAAGAGCCAGCCATGACTACATTAGCCTTGACTACAGCCACAGAAGAGCCAGCCATGACTACATTAGCCTTGACTACAGCCACAGAAGAGCCAGCCATGACTACATTAGCCTTGACTACAGCCACAGAAGAGCCAGCCATGACTACATTAGCCTTGACTACAGTCACAGAAGAGCCAGCCATGACTACATTAGCCTTGACTACAGCCACAGAAGAGCCAGCCATGACTACATTAGCCTTGACTACAGCCACAGAAGAGCCAGCCATGACTACATTAGCCTTGACTACAGCCGCAGAAGAGCCAGCCATGACTACATTAGCCTTGACTACAGTCACAGAAGAGCCAGCCATGACTACATTAGCCTTGACTACAGCCACAGAAGAGCCAGCCATGACTACATTAGCCTTGACTACAGTCACAGAAGAGCCAGCCATGACTACATTAGCCTTGACTACAGCCACAGAAGAGCCAGCCATGACTACATCAACCTTGACTACAGTCACAGAAGAGCCAGCCATGACTACATTAGCCTTGACTACAGCCACAGAAGAGCCAGCCATGACTACATTAGCCTTGACTACAGCCACAGAAGAGCCAGCCATGACTACATTAGCCTTGACTACAGTCACAGAAGAGCCAGCCATGACTACATTAGCCTTGAATACAGCCACAGAAGAGCCAGCCATGACTACATCAGCCTTGACTACAGCCACAGAAGAGCCAGCCATGACTACATTAGCCTTGACTACAGCCACAGAAGAGCCAGCCATGACTACATTAGCCTTGACTACAGCCGCAGAAGAGCCAGCCATGACTACATTAGCCTTGACTACAGCCACAGAAGAGCCAGCCATGACTACATCAGCCTTGACTACAGCCACAGAAGAGCCAGCCATGACTACATTAGCCTTGACTACAGCCACAGAAGAGCCAGCCATGACTACATTAGCCTTGACTACAGCCACAGAAGAGCCAGCCATGACTACAATAGCCTTGACTACAGCCACAGAAGAGCCAGCCATGACTACATTAGCCTTGACTACAGTCACAGAAGAGCCAGCCATGACTACATTAGCCTTGACTACAGCCACAGAAGAGCCAGCCATGACTACAATAGCCTTGACTACAGCCACAGAAGAGCCAGCCATGACTACATTAGCCTTGACTACAGTCACAGAAGAGCCAGCCATGACTACATTAGCCTTGACTACAGTCACAGAAGAGCCAGCCATGACTACATCAGTCTTGACTACAGCCACAGAAGAGCCAGCCATGACTACATTAGCCTTGACTACAGCCACAGAAGAGCCAGCCATGACTGCATTAGCCTTGACTACAGTCACAGAAGAGCCAGCCATGACTACATCAGTCTTGACTACAGTCACAGAAGAGCCAGCCATGACTACATTAGCCTTGACTACAGCCACAGAAGAGCCAGCCATGACTACATCAGCCTTGACTACAGCCACAGAAGAGCCAGCCATGACTACATCAGCCTTGACTACAGCCACAGAAGAGCCAGCCATGACTACATCAGCCTTGACTACAGTCACAGAAGAGCCAGCCATGACTACATTAGCCTTGACTACAGCCACAGAAGAGCCAGCCATGACTACATTAGCCTTGACTACAGCCACAGAAGAGCCAGCCATGACTACATTAGCCTTGACTACAGCCGCAGAAGAGCCAGCCATGACTACATTAGCCTTGACTACAGCCACAGAAGAGCCAGCCATGACTACATCAGCCTTGACTACAGCCACAGAAGAGCCAGCCATGACTACATTAGCCTTGACTACAGCCACAGAAGAGCCAGCCATGACTACATTAGCCTTGACTACAGCCACAGAAGAGCCAGCCATGACTACAATAGCCTTGACTACAGCCACAGAAGAGCCAGCCATGACTACATTAGCCTTGACTACAGTCACAGAAGAGCCAGCCATGACTACATTAGCCTTGACTACAGCCACAGAAGAGCCAGCCATGACTACAATAGCCTTGACTACAGCCACAGAAGAGCCAGCCATGACTACATTAGCCTTGACTACAGTCACAGAAGAGCCAGCCATGACTACATTAGCCTTGACTACAGTCACAGAAGAGCCAGCCATGACTACATCAGTCTTGACTACAGCCACAGAAGAGCCAGCCATGACTACATTAGCCTTGACTACAGCCACAGAAGAGCCAGCCATGACTACATTAGCCTTGACTACAGCCGCAGAAGAGCAAGCCATGACTACATTAGCCTTGACTACAGTCACAGAAGAGCCAGCCATGACTACATTAGCCTTGACTACAGTCACAGAAGAGCCAGCCATGACTACATTAGCCTTGACTACAGCCGCAGAAGAGCCAGCCATGACTACATTAGCCTTGACTACAGTCACAGAAGAGCCAGCCATGACTACATTAGCCTTGACTACAGCCGCAGAAGAGCCAGCCATGACTACATTAGCCTTGACTACAGTCACAGAAGAGCCAGCCATGACTACATTAGCCTTGACTACAGCCACAGAAGAGCCAGCCATGACTACATTAGCCTTGACTACAGTCACAGAAGAGCCAGCCATAACTACATTAGCCTTGACTACAGCCACAGAAGAGCCAGCCATGACTACATCAGCCTTGACTACAGTCACAGAAGAGCCAGCCATGACTACATTAGCCTTGACTACAGCCACAGAAGAGCCAGCCATGACTACATTAGCCTTGACTACAGCCACAGAAGAGCCAGCCATGACTACATTAGCCTTGACTACAGTCACAGAAGAGCCAGCCATGACTACATTAGCCTTGAATACAGCCACAGAAGAGCCAGCCATGACTACATCAGCCTTGACTACAGCCACAGAAGAGCCAGCCATGACTACATTAGCCTTGACTACAGCCACAGAAGAGCCAGCCATGACTACATTAGCCTTGACTACAGCCACAGAAGAGCCAGCCATGACTACATTAGCCTTGACTACAGCCGCAGAAGAGCCAGCCATGACTACATTAGCCTTGACTACAGCCACAGAAGAGCCAGCCATGACTACATCAGCCTTGACTACAGCCACAGAAGAGCCAGCCATGACTACATTAGCCTTGACTACAGCCACAGAAGAGCCAGCCATGACTACATTAGCCTTGACTACAGCCACAGAAGAGCCAGCCATGACTACAATAGCCTTGACTACAGCCACAGAAGAGCCAGCCATGACTACATTAGCCTTGACTACAGTCACAGAAGAGCCAGCCATGACTACATTAGCCTTGACTACAGCCACAGAAGAGCCAGCCATGACTACAATAGCCTTGACTACAGCCACAGAAGAGCCAGCCATGACTACATTAGCCTTGACTACAGTCACAGAAGAGCCAGCCATGACTACATTAGCCTTGACTACAGTCACAGAAGAGCCAGCCATGACTACATCAGTCTTGACTACAGCCACAGAAGAGCCAGCCATGACTACATTAGCTTTGACTACAGCCACAGAAGAGCCAGCTATGACTACATTAGCCTTGAATACAGCCACAGAAGAGCCAGCATTTCAGAGTCACAATAAGACTATCAGAGACCCTTGCGCTTTATCTCTTGAGGGGCACTTCATCCACCAGAACTATCATCTACATTTACTCAATCTTCTTAATCACAGAGCACAAGTTATCAGACTTTTATCTTAAGGGAATACATGCCATTGACAAAACCTTAGAACCTATATGATAAACTACAAAGGCACACCACTGTTGCCATTAAGCTCACAACATATATAATAGTAACATAATGTACTCATAATATAATGGATTTAAAAGTACAAGCCAGTAATGCCTGTGAAGTAATATATTAGTGTAGCACACAGTCTTATACAGCTAGTAAGCTAACAATGTTCTGTAGCTCCTGCGCTATGTTGCTAAAACTATCTTTTGGATCGAACTGTAATTATTTCAACATCCAGGTTCCATGTTATAATATGCAAAAGTCGAAATATTAATAATTAATTTAGTTAATTAATTAACAAGTTATACTCATCCAAAATAAAGGCTTAAACATCTAAAAATGCACATTTAAGGGGCTACTCTTTTGGTGAAAGTTTTCAGACAGCTTTCAAAATGGCCGCCAGACAGTGTGAACACGAATACCCATATCTCAGTGTGCAATGGACTGATTATCTTGAAATTACAGGAGGTATATACTAACAAACACATCAATAGGTTAAGATATCAAGTAGGATGATAAATAATTGTTTTCTTTTTACAATCTGAGCTCAAAGTAGTGTGCTTAATGGGTACGTTTACCCTAGGTCTGTCATACAAAATATAAATATAACTGCATGAACTACATATAGGCAGAATTTGACTCATAGTCTGAACTATGCGCTCATGCTACTTAGAACTACTGCCTACATCACCTCCATCTTCCTATCAAATCAGCCTTTTGTTTTGCAGAAATAAATGCAATTAAACATAAATATTTTGCATACAACATTTCAGTGTTTCATTTATAATTTCATATAAAAGACTACAAAAATATTACTTTCTGAAAAAAAAAATAATTCTGAAAATTTTATCAGATCATTAGATTAGATTAGATTAGATTAGATTAGATTCAATTTTATTGTCATTACACAAGTACAAGTAAAAGGCAACGAAATGCAGTTTAGGTCTAACCAGAAGTGCAATAGCAGCAAGTGCAGGATATACAGTGGTTGCATAAGTGCAGGACATGGAAATGTACTGAATATATATAAATATGTATAAATAGAGAGATGGTTATTACTATAAACAGAACTGAATTTACAGGTGAATATGTAGAGTGAATAAATATACAGATGGCTATTACTATAAACAGAATTTACAGGTGAATGTGTACTATGAATATAATATACAGATGGCTATTACTTTAAACAGAATTTTACAGATAGAGGTATACAAGAATATGTTAGGCTAATATGAGGAATAGCAGTGGATTAAGGTAGTGCAATAAATTATGGACAGAGCTATCCGAAAAAAAGTGTAAAAGTGCAGTGGAAAGTGGTTGCATATTGCAGTTAGAAGTATTGTGCATGTAATGGCAAAAATTAATTCATTGACATCACTAATAAGAGACAAACCATAGTCCAATTGTCTTTATAAAGATTTATTTTCCTTGCAAGAAAAGAGCCACAGTCAAACGCAGCCGCTCGAGGCTGCGTTGAGTGTGAACTGAGGCCACAAAGAAGCCACACGCTTCTTATACCCTCAATGTCTAAACATCTCTTCTCAGTAGTTTTCCATTCACACACAGGATAAAGGCAAGAAACAATACACAAATGGTCCCTCTTTGTCTTAGAACTCATTTAAATTATCCGACACCTTTGGTTCGGGAAAGCTCCCAATCTAGATATCCCACTGCTACCCCCCTGGGTTTCCACAGACAGTATGTCTGTTGAACTTAGAAAGGTGTTTTGCATGGCCGAAACAGATGTTGACTTGAACTCAAATCTTCTGTGTGAACTCAAACATAAATATAAAATTTTTCCACAACAATTCCCCCTTTTATCATTCTTTGATAACTCACAAGAAAAAAAAATTAAGAAGTGTAGATACGAATATAATAAAAATAGAGGTGGTAATAATAAAACAATAATAATAATAAATAAAATAAAAAAAGTAATAAAACAGGCAAATTTAAGTCACTCTTACACTCTTCCTCTCTGATTTTTTGTATAAATGATCACGCTCTTAAATTTGTAATTGAAGAAAATAAAATAAAAAATCCCCTAATATGTTTTAGGCGTCTCCTCGCTAGTCACCTCATCAAACAGCAACCTGTCCAGTCTTTCTGTGGCATGAAATGATATGCTCTGTCGCCACAAACCCAAAAACATGCATCACTCTCAATGGTGGAATCAACATGTCTGTGTGGTTGCACCGTTGCGTTCTCTTGCAGGCAGATGTTGGATGTTTTGTTGGAATCTTCCCTTGCTCGATGTCCGTTGCAGCTCTAAGAACCACCTACTGGATTCTGTGGGCTGGCAATAGGGTTTAACTTGAAAACTGGTTGGCTCAGCACCGCGTTGTGCCAGTGTCTCTGCTTCTCTCCTCTCGGCTCCTCCTCCCCGATCACTGGTGGGACCTTTCTGCAATGGCTCGCATGCACCCACGCCGCTCTCTCCGATACCTTGACGGCAGTGTGTCGTCAGAAGCATGACAAAAGGCCCTAGCCACATTTCCGCCTTCCAGCTCTTCGTACTCAGGTCCCGTTTTACCACGTAATCTCCTGGCTCGATTTTGTGCAAGCAGATTTCACCTGCACACAGATATCAGACAACAGAGAAGACATTTCTGTGCAATAATTCACAATTTTATTGATGTAAGCTATTGTTTACCCCCTTCCATTCCCATGAATGGTGGTCTTCCAAAAATGTCTCAAACGGTCGAGGCCTTTTCTCATTTTCATTTATATCAATATGCATCAAGATGCGAAAATTTCAGCAAATATTGTAACCCCCTTATAAACTTCATTCATTTGAGTATCATTACCATTCCCCCTTTGGCTGCAGGCTCGCCCATGCAGCCATTTATCATAATCATCAAAAATATTGTTGGGGTAAACAAGGCTTGCCATCACTACTCGTCTAAATGCCATTTTGCACATTCACACATCATTCACAAGTTCCCAGCCACAACGTCTCCACCGGTGCTTCTCCGCTGCTGTGGCGAACGCTTGCATACTCTGTAAGGAAGTCAAAGCATTTGTGTTAGTTTCAGATAATAAAAGACATTCTGGTTCCTTTGACTGCTCCAATTGGCTGCTCTCACGGTTTCCTGTTGAAATAAACTCTGTTGTTAGTTACGCTGCGCATTTACATATAGCTACAAACTAATAAAGTCTCAACTAGAAAGTTTCCCATAAACATATTGAAAATATCCAATAAAATGAAAGAAATCTGTATTTCCTCTCTGTAAGCCGGGCTAAGTCAGTAATCACTATCACTGCTCTCCCATCATGTTAGGAGTGTGTGATAACTTTCTGCTATCAACCGTTTGACGACACACACATCCCTAGGCCAGACCCACAGTCACTCCTCAGAGACTAAATACTTTAGAAAACATATATGAAAAAACAAACAATCCGTGGTTCTCTTGATTAATCAAAATCATAAGACCTTTTTTTTGGCATTCACTCAAACTAAACAATAAAAAATAAGTAAGATAGATAATAATCCATCTTAGCACTTTAAATCTCTACATAAAACATCCTTCAGTTTACATTGTGTGCTTTGCCCACAGTTCAAATGACACCTCTGCCCATGCAGGGTGTATTTTCAAATCACAAATGTCTGCCATGCACTGATTCTCTTTTGTGCGTCTGTCAATGCGGTCACTGTCCTTTCTACCTCAACTACATTCTTACATTCAGATCTAAATGCCCTTTGCTCATCTTTATCTCATGACATCATACTTAATCATTCTCAATTCTTTATCAAAATCTTTTCAGTTCTTGTTATCAGTAAACCATTCAAAGTTAATTAATTAATTCATTAGGATTTCCTTTAAAGTACCCTTTTCTCCATGCCCTGTCCATTAAAACTCCTCTTACATCATTTGGCAGTGATTCTTATCATCAACCTTGCCACATCAATTTCCTTAACGCTGGTTAAAACCAATCTGAATTAAAAAACATTCATATTTCAATATCCATTTTAGCCTAATTTTACTTTGGATGTTCAAAATCCCTGTCAGAAATCCTGTTTTGTTTTTTGTTTTTTAAATTGCGGTTTCCTGTATGCAAAATATCATGCCTATTTAATAAATGAAAAATAGAGTATAAAATAACTTTTCCTTTTAGAAGTTATCTTTTTTGTTCGCCCTCCGGCCTTTCATAAATATGAGGGAGTCTCTAGATCATTTGGATAGTGACTTCTGTTAAATTGTAATTTTTTTCTCTTAATTAATCCAGAGATTAATTCAAATCGTCTTCATCCATGACAAAATTGGTCATAATTACCAGTGACAGACAGAGCTGGATGTCCAATCCACTTAAAGCTCGTCCCATGTTCTGAGCATCTTTTCATCAGTTTCACTCAGAATAATCAACTTCCTCTAAAGTTTTTTTTGTTTTTGTTTAACTTAACCCATCTGTAATGATAAAGACACTCATTCCAGAGGTTAATGACACACTACATTCAATCAGGACACATAAATATGAACTGCTCATTCTCAAAATGTGCTTCTACATGGTTTCTTAACCAGTTTCAAATTATGTCTGTACATTAGTAATTTATTTTTAGAAAAGTCAGCTGGTTTGTTTTGTTCTGATATCATTGTGTTTGTGTTGTTTCAGCTTTAACAGAGCGATAACAGATAGAGTACAATCCCTGCTTCCAGCCTCCCTCTCTCTCTCTCACCCAGATAATCTTTTCAACAGTCTTCTAAGACTTTAACTATAATGTTAAATTCATTAACTCTTCATTCATTAACCCTTCACAAAGTTTAGAAATTTCATAGTGTAACTTATTGTTTCAAGTTATCTTTAGTTTAGATACCTCTGTTATTCAGACCTTCTCTTTAAGCCTCAAAAGCCGTCCTCATCTTAAAGCCATCACCATGTCTCTGAGTTATGCCTGCTGAAGTAAACTCATAATAACATTAGATCCTGATCACACAGTTTTCCTGATACAAATTAATACATTTTGTTCTGTTCTCCGCAAGGTTAAGGATGATCAGCATGGTCTCAGCTGGCTCTTGAATGCCAATCTCGTCATTGCTCTTTTCTTCAGGGTGTTTCCTGGCTCTCAATCTATGCGGTATTTGGTGAGCGGTATAGAGGGGCCATTATTAGGGCAGGGGCTGCTGTGTCCAGTCTTGACCTTGGCCCCTACGAAACACAGCTTCCCCCCCCCAACAGAGATGCTGCTGGCCTCACAGACATCTGCCTCACCTCTCATACACACCTCACATAAAACCCCCTCCTACATTTTTTTTTTTTTTTGGGTGGGGAGGGAGTCCCAAATAACTTATCGTGATTTCCCTGGCTTGGGTTGCCACCTGTCAGGCCGTAGGAAGTCTTACCCGTCTTTGGGAAACCACCTCGTGCTTATTTTGGTCATCGCTTCTTTGACCCTCAACAGGATCAACTTTTTTTTTTTTTTTTTTTTTTTTTGGAGCCTTTTGGAAAGTGCATTCAAGAGTCAGAGCCATCTGGTCTGCTTTCAAATTAGCAAAAACATGGAGACAGGTTAATTATAACACAACTTAATCACTAAAATCCATCATACTTCTTCAAAGCTGCCCCATAGCAGTGCTTAGATTATTTTCAGTGAATTTAGCCAAAACACCTGTCCATTCAATTTAATGTTCTGCTACATCTGTGACCAAGGCCATCAGTTCTGTACATGGTGAAGGCTAAGAGCAGACAGAAGTTACTGGTCCTATCAAACATTAGTCAAACATTTCAGTTCATTAAAAGTCTGTATTTTTAAAACATGTCTTATTGCCCTCTTGATGGCACCTTTTTCTATCTTAACAAACAACTGTATATTATGTTCACATGATGCCTGTGCCTTTACTCATCATTATCTTCTATCATCTGTGGCACAGGCTCAGATATCAGCTTTGAGCTGGTCTGGGATCAGAGAGAGACTCTGAGGCCTTCAGGGCTGGTACACTGCATTTTCATAAACTTCTCACTCTTCACACTAGCTCAGCGTAAGATCTGGCTTTGTTTTCAAATAAATGAGACATTTTCCTTTTAACTCTATCCTTAGACAGAAATCACATTTTCAAATGATCATGACTTTATATTTGCCTCTTGCCCCCAAAATGAATTCAGAAACTTTAATTTCCACTCAGATTGAGTCTCTGTTACTCAAGTTAGGCCACGTGGTGACCGGATTGAGATTACAAATTGTTTATTTCAGATCAGCACAGGCTTATCTTTTGAAACCAAAACATCAATTTCTAGGGTTTTCAACATTTTAACACCTATAGTTATTTCAACAACCCAATATTCAGTCAAATCATCATTATCAGAGTTTTGCAAAGGTGAGAAGAGCAAGAACATATTTATTATATCTTTTTCATTTAAAACTCGATTAATCAGGATTAATATATATCTTATATATCTTTTACAATATAGTTTATCATCTTTAACTTTAATTTTAACCTCATATTAAAATTATCTCAAATCCTTCGAAAATAATCACTAAAGACTTTATCAAGCTTATTATTTTCTCATTTTCTTAGTGTAAATCTCTGTTTTATTCTTTTTTTTACTGAGTTTCGTTTACAGAATTTAGTCTGGTGACCTGATTTGCCACACTTTTTACACCTTATGGGTGTTTAGACACAGTTACGTGCAAAATCAATGGCCCAGCTGAGCACAATTAAACGCTCTCATCTTTAGCTTATGGAGCAACGTTCAGTAACCTGTGTGCTCCAACAGTAGCAGTCTGTCTGAGAACAGAGCTCGCTCGGGGTCCAATAAAACAGACAATGGCTTGCAATTTATGGTGCTTTATCAAAGTTTATCTGCTTTTTTCACCAACATTATTTTTAGTTGCTCAAATTGTATATCTCCCTTCGGGTATGGCACCTCACCCATTTTATAAATTAATGAATAAGCACAAACATCTACAAATTTGAATTTTCTTGTTCTCTCTTTGTTTGTAGCTAGTCAACTTCCAATTACAATAAAAAAAACATTTCTGCCCATTATCTTCATCAGTCCAGCAAATTTCTTTGAGGTCAGGGTTTCAGAGCGGAGCTGCTTACAGCATTTGCTCTTGTTCATCTTAAAATCTTTATACCGACTAATCAAATTACTGATCATATCACTCAAATTGTTAGCTAAAATTTAGTCAAAGTTCATACTCACCAGCGATCTTTAAACAGCTGTGGCATTTTAATTTCTCCGTTTCATCTCTCCACAGCCAATGCCTCTCACACCCAGCATTTCGGTGTCTGCTCACATTTCTCACAACAGCCCATCGATTTATCCTTTTCCTTCAACTGACTCTTTCACAGTCCCAGTCCGGTCACTCAGCGGTGACACTCAAATCATGACATTTAATGAACTTCGTATACGTTGCATGCATTTCTGGCCATATAATTTTCTCATTTGATAAAATACCGGTGTCTCATATTCAGCTAGCTTGCTTTGGATTTCCCCATATTGGCAGTCTGATTCTGTGGCTTTTCGTGCGCGCGCTATTCATCTGTTGGACGTCTCCGTACAGATCTGATCTTCTCACCCAAGATCAGCCGGGCGGACACTCGCAATAGTGTCCGATTTTGTGCCCTGGTTTCCTGACCGCGGGCGGAACCAACCCAATCTAGGTAATATGGTTCCCAGACCAATCTAGGTCTTATTTATTCTCAGACCAATCTAGGTCTTATTTAATCGCCCACGTGATTTCAGTTTCTATCCCATAAACAAATCAACCACGTTGCATTCGTCACAGAGTCAGACTCCCCCTATGGTTTATCCCTATCAATTCAATTTAACCAAATTCTATAAAATAAAATAAAATTCCCCCTGAATTTTTTTTTTCAAGAGTTTGTCTCTTACCAGAAGCGCCCCGTTGCCATTGGATTCGATTCTCTGATTCCAGTGGCTGGACCCTCCAGACACCCCAGAGCAGTCAGCCCTTCTCCCTCAATCCTTCGGGGTAAGGCTGTGACTCTAACATCCAGGATGATCAGTCACCGACCTGCTCTCAGGGTCCAGAAGGCACATCCAAGGAATCCCACTATTTCTGACACCAATTGTAATGGCAAAAATTAATTCATTGACATCACTAATAAGAGACAAACCATAGTCCAATTGTCTTTATAAAGATTTATTTTCCTTGCAAGAAAAGAGCCACAGTCAAACGCAGCCGCTCGAGGCTGCGTTGAGTGTGAACTGAGGCCACAAAGAAGCCACACGCTTCTTATACCCTCAATGTCTAAACATCTCTTCTCAGTAGTTTTCCATTCACACACAGGATAAAGGCAAGAAACAATACACAAATGGTCCCTCTTTGTCTTAGAACTCATTTAAATTATCCGACACCTTTGGTTCGGGAAAGCTCCCAATCTAGATATCCCACTGCTACCCCCCTGGGTTTCCACAGACAGTATGTCTGTTGAACTTAGAAAGGTGTTTTGCATGGCCGAAACAGATGTTGACTTGAACTCAAATCTTCTGTGTGAACTCAAACATAAATATAAAATTTTTCCACAACAGTGCAAAATGCAAATGTAAACATTTGGTACTATAAATACAGTCGGCAGTGCAAATGAGCATAATCCAGTTAAGATATGATGGTGCAGAATGCATAAGTAAACAGTTGTTACTGTAATAAACAGTCGGTAGTGCAAATAACAAAGTGAAGGCAGATGTGAGGTAGGGTTAGCAGTTTATGAGGGAAGTGGATTAACGGGGGTTAGAGTTCAGTAAAGAGACAGCTCTGGGGAAAAAACTGTTCTTTAGTCTGCTGGTCCTGGTCCGGAGGATCCTGAAACGCCTGCCGGAGGGCAGGAGAGAAAACAGTCTGTGGGCTGGGTGAGAGGAGTCCTTGAGGATGCTGCGAGCTCGATGCAGACAGCGTTTCCTCTGGATGTGCTCGATGGCAGGTAGTGGAGTCCCTGTGATGCGCTGGGCAGTTTTCACCACCCGCTGCAGTGCCTTGCGCTCCGCAACAGAGCAGCTCCCATACCATACTGCCACACAGTTGGTCAGGATGCTTTCTATTGCGCAGCGGTAGAAGTTCACCAGGATAGCCGAGGAGAGCTCATGGGGAGATCACGGGGACAACCTTACAAAGAATATTGTGTCTTTCTGTGGCTTGAATGGTTATAGTTATTATAGAGAGATAATAATATAGATTGCACTCTCTTTTTGTTTGTTTTTTCAAACACTAAGTTTATTAACGCCACTTCTTGAACTCTGGTCCACACAGCCACGTATATTCCCATCATCACAACACACTTTTTCAAAACGGATAGTCCGAGATATATGCCATTACCACCACAGCTGTTAAATAAACACCAATTATTCACAATTTATTTTGTCATCTTTATTTCCTACAAATATTTTATTCTTTTTCCTGTTGGATGTTAATATTCTTCCTCCATCTCCTCTTGATCTGTCAATAGTGCTGGTGTTTTTGGAGCCTCTGTATTCTTGCTGTTGGCGGAGTAGAAGTCAAATGTTAATTTCATTACCCTAATTCAGAAATGTAACAGGTTGTATTAGAGAACATTTAATTATGTGAAAAGAGCATTAGCCTATTTGTGGAAAAAGCTGCTGCACATTGAAATAGACATTGAAGTCCTGGGAGTTTATTAGAATTAATTAGGTGAGTTAATAATAACTTTATTATTATTATTATTTTTTTTAATTAAAAGGATTTCTATATTTTATCCACTCAATGGTGTACAATATAATAGCCACATAAATGTAATGTTATATAGAATAATAAAATATATTCTTTGATAATGGCTGCGCAATGTTGACTTTTATGATTGGCCAATACCTAATCTAAAAATCATATCCCCGTCTTGCCCGAAAAGAGCTTGAATTTCCGTTATCGAGTGAAAACAGTAACAGATCCATAAACGCACACTGTAATCCAGAAATACATGCAAGTAGTAAGTATGCTATACCAACTGTCAGAATGATTTATGGCTTTGACCTTTGACCTTTAGGGGGCGGGGCTTCCGGGTGAGGGGGTCATCCGGTATAGATCAGAATGACCTTTGACCTTGTTGTTTCCCCTCCCCTCCCCTCCGGTATAATATATCATGTTTTGACATAAAGTTTGTGTTTTTGATGTCGCTGTACTGTGAAAACTGAAGTGTATTTCACACAAACAGGATTCACAATATATCATGTTTTGACAGAAAGTTTTTATCTTTGATGTTACGGTTTTATTGTTTGAAGTTAGTATATCATGGTTTGACAGAAAGTTTGAGTTTTTGATGTCAGGATCTCCCTCCCACCCTCCGCATTCCAGAGCATATCTGACTGTGCTGTGACAGTCTGAAACGTATCACACACATGCATTCTGTTCTTTTAAAATAATATAAATGAAAAAATACCTCACACAAGTTGAATGTTTATAAAATAGCTTACTAAAAAATCAAAATATTTACAGAGTTGAAGGAAAACAAACCTGCTTTTGAAGCAGCACAATACTAATCATGTCTTGACACAAAGTTTGAGTTGTTGAAGACTCAGGGGTGTATGTGTGTGTGTGTGTGTGTGTGTGTGTGTGTGTGTGTGTGTGTGTGTGTGTGTGTGTGTGTGTGTGTGTGTGTGTGTGTGTGTGTGTGTGTGTGTGTGTGTGTGTGTGTGACAGGTGAATAAGCATACCGCTTTAGATCTCTCCTAATTTATTACCCAATTATAATCTTTTAGCAGTAGTACAGCTGTAGGAGCAGGCCGCCTGTGACAGTCTCAAGTGAAAAGCATTCAGTAGGCCCCAAAAGGTCATGGTCGGTCATGAGATAATGTATTTTTTGACGTTTAGTTTTGACCTATGACTTAGCGTATGTTAAATCATTGTGCGCATTTAGGTTACAGGAGCTTGTCAGCATTCCAAACATTATGTATGTGTGTGTGTGTGTGTGTGTGTGTGTGTGTGCGTGCGCGTGCGTGCGTGCGTGCGTGCGTGCGTGCGTGCGTGCGTGTGTGTGTATGTACGCGCCCCCTCTGACATCTTCCCTCGCATTCCAGCGATTCCAGTGACAGGTTCTTCTCATGCGGAGAGATATAACACATGTAACCGTATATTGTATGCATTGAACCTATTTCTTCATTATATCCTATTTTTATGTAAAATGATAAAAAGCAAATATTTGAACCTGTATCAAACTAAACAACAAGAACAAAGTTAGCAAATGCCTTTCCAGAGCCAATGTTGTTCGTACTCATTTTATTTCCAAGCCTAATCTTAAAAGTAAATTAGATCTAAATTAAATATTTAAAGTTTTAATAAAATCGTATCTTCTTAATCTTCCCAGAAGACTGATATATAAAGATAGCATCTGATGCCCGATGATTTTGTGCTTAAATCCATCATAAACCATAATTTTTACTAAACAGAGCCCAGTACATAATTTTAAATATTAAAGATTCAAGCCGGTCTTGAGTAATAACGCTTAACCATGTATGAACCCCATGCAATGAAACATGTTAACAAAGTTTGTCACAAATAAACAGAATTTGTTTCAATACATTTCATTTGTTTTAAAACAATCTTAATCTAAATCTTTAAGAAAATCCCACACAATCATTAATGATAGCTTCAGGGTAGGGTGAAGGGTGATGGGATGATTTGAAGACCAGCTGGTCCTCTGTGGTCAATGACACAGTAGAAGTAAAGTTTGTCTTGAGTGAATATTTAATTTTACTCGTCTTATGTCTAAGCATGATCTTACTTTAAATATTAACTGGTTATATTTTACACTACTAATATTACACTACTAATATTTGACATTTTGTGGAAGCCATGATCTAGGATTGCATGTACAAGTTGCATATGATTTTACTTTTCTTGTGTCTTCCAAACTGGCCTTTATCATTGCGGAAACAAACCCTTTACTGAAAATATGCTATCGGTTATCTACTCAAAAATACAGTGAATTTTACAAATGTAACCTTATGTTGATGAGACAGTTTGTCTGTTGACCAGCATGAACAGACTACATGTTCTTTCTAGGAATTATGTGTGCACAAAAACTCTCTGTAAATTCAAGAGGCCTAGAGTAAGAAAACAGCGACATTGTTTAAGAAAAGAAAACTAATGATTGTGTGGGGATTTTCTTAAAGATTTAGATTAAGATTGTTTTAAAACAAATGAAATGTATTGAAACAAATTCTGTTTATTTGTGACAAACTTTGTTAACATGTTTCATTGCATGGGGTTCATACATGGTTAAGCGTTATTACTCAAGACCGGCTTGAATCTTTAATATTTAAAATTATGTACTGGGCTCTGTTTAGTAAAAATTATGGTTTATGATGGATTTAAGCACAAAATCATCGGGCATCAGATGCTATCTTTATATATCAGTCTTCTGGGAAGATTAAGAAGATACGATTTTATTAAAACTTTAAATATTTAATTTAGATCTAATTTACTTTTAAGATTAGGCTTGGAAATAAAATGAGTACGAACAACATTGGCTCTGGAAAGGCATTTGCTAACTTTGTTCTTGTTGTTTAGTTTGATACAGGTTCAAATATTTGCTTTTTATCATTTTACATAAAAATAGGATATAATGAAGAAATAGGTTCAATGCATACAATATACGGTTACATGTGTTATATCTCTCCGCATGAGAAGAACCTGTCACTGGAATCGCTGGAATGCGAGGGAAGATGTCAGAGGGGGCGCGTACATACACACACACGCACGCACGCACGCACGCACACACGCACACACACACACACACACACACACACACACACATACATAATGTTTGGAATGCTGACAAGCTCCTGTAACCTAAATGCGCACAATGATTTAACATACGCTAAGTCATAGGTCAAAACTAAACGTCAAAAAATACATTATCTCATGACCGACCATGACCTTTTGGGGCCTACTGAATGCTTTTCACTTGAGACTGTCACAGGCGGCCTGCTCCTACAGCTGTACTACTGCTAAAAGATTATAATTGGGTAATAAATTAGGAGAGATCTAAAGCGGTATGCTTATTCACCTGTCACACACACACACACACACACACACACACACACACACACACACACACACACACACACACACACACACACACACACACACACACACACACACACACACACACATACACCCCTGAGTCTTCAACAACTCAAACTTTGTGTCAAGACATGATTAGTATTGTGCTGCTTCAAAAGCAGGTTTGTTTTCCTTCAACTCTGTAAATATTTTGATTTTTTAGTAAGCTATTTTATAAACATTCAACTTGTGTGAGGTATTTTTTCATTTATATTATTTTAAAAGAACAGAATGCATGTGTGTGATACGTTTCAGACTGTCACAGCACAGTCAGATATGCTCTGGAATGCGGAGGGTGGGAGGGAGATCCTGACATCAAAAACTCAAACTTTCTGTCAAACCATGATATACTAACTTCAAACAATAAAACCGTAACATCAAAGATAAAAACTTTCTGTCAAAACATGATATATTGTGAATCCTGTTTGTGTGAAATACACTTCAGTTTTCACAGTACAGCGACATCAAAAACACAAACTTTATGTCAAAACATGATATATTATACCGGAGGGGAGGGGAGGGGAAACAACAAGGTCAAAGGTCATTCTGATCTATACCGGATGACCCCCTCACCCGGAAGCCCCGCCCCCTAAAGGTCAAAGGTCAAAGCCATAAATCATTCTGACAGTTGGTATAGCATACTTACTACTCATGCAAAATGTTCACAAAACACAAATGGCGACCCAAGCTGGTCAAAACTGGAAATGCAATGGGAACATAGGCCAAGCATGCAATGATATCTGAAAAATAAAATAAGGATTAAAAGGGATTTAAGGGAATAAAGAAAAAAAAAAAAAAGAAATAAGAACAGCAGTTCCAGTCTTCTGATATCGAAATGATATCAGTGAACCAGGTGACTACATGATGACAATATCATCACCAATACAGGACCAACATCTTAAAGCATTTCTCTTGAATTGTTTGCCATAACAAATGTGTATCAGAAACACACAGTTAAAGCAGCAAAATAAAAAATAAAAACTAATGTCAAAAAGTCAAGGGATAAGAGCCCAACTAAAACAAACACTAATCACCATTTAACAATTGCAACTCTTTACACAAAAGGTTGAATCATTATCACAATGGGAGTTTGACTATTGCTTTCTTTTCCTTATTCGCCAAAAATGTAATACACACAACCAGCATGATTTCAACCACATCAAAAAAGGATTGAAAATATGAAGTAACTTAAGACACTTGTTAGACACTTGCAAACATAACACAATCTGTTGACTCTTTTTACAAACTCAAATGCAATAGTCCATTATAGAGAGAGTTCCTGAGTCGGCTCGTTGCCCACAACACAACAGCTCGAAGTCCAGGTAAACAAAAAGAAATAAAAAAAATATGATACTCAACAGTCCTTTTCTGCTTTGCGGTAGGTAGGAAGTTAAAAGTCCTGATGGAAAAAAAAGAGAAACGGAATAAATTCACTGGTCCATGGCCCCTCAAAAAAAAACAGGTTATCCTCTAGCTGTAAAAGTCTCCAGAGTATAGTCCAGACCAGAGCTGACGTATATGAAACTGCTTCAAAGTCTAATACACAAAATCTCTATTCCCAGAGATCATTTTTGGACAATTACTCTGAGCTAGGTTAGCCAAAAAACAATGCCACCTAACCAAACACCTACTTTTTAAAATGGCTGCCCGTCCCTACTTCTTCTTTTGGCGTTTTATGGCGGTTAGAAAACAAACTATAGGTGCATTCCCACCACCTACTGGACTGGAGTGTGGACCATCGCCCTCCACTTCTTATCAGTAGGCCCATTATAATAAGAGTCCTTAGAGGTAGTGATGGGACATTTGAACTGAGGCGTCGGAGCTTGTGTCGAGAATAAATAGGCATGCCAGATGAAGCCCCGATTCGAGGCTTGTGTTGTTAACAGAGAAATTACATAATCAATGACAAACGAGGCCTCGGTTTGTGTAAAATACGTCATCGGTTCGGTCTGAGTGTCGCTTCGGGTTCGAAACTCGCGCCACCTTGTGGTTGTTGTGGCGTTTCAGAGAAGTGTCAGGAGTAGTAGAAGTGTGAGTGTCAGAGAGTTATATAGAGTTGCCGTTATTGTGGTTCATATGTTTTAGGGCTATATATTATTACATTATACTACTACAGTAGCCTACTACATTATTAATATTAGGTTAGATAGTTTTCCTCTAATAGAGTTTTTTTCTGTATTATTAGGTGTCCTTTGGAATCTGCTGTATAGGTTGATAACAGTATAAATAAATCATTAATTAACAGTGTGTCTGACAGTTGTCTTTGTGCAAGTAAAGTCAGACAGAGAAAGATACATATTTTATTTTATACCCAGGCAATGGACAAATGTCTGCTCAGGTCATTGGCTCAGGATTAATGGATTTATCTGCTATTTCTTTGTACAGTGGCTAGGTGTCACTGGTGAGCAATAATGAATGAAGCTTCGGTAATTAACCTTTTGGTGAAGCAATAGGCTGCGAGGTCTCAGTGGTTCAGGAAGCCTCATTTTGCCATCACTACTTAGAGGCCAAACAAAACAAAACCAGAGGTCTTCAACCCTGTCCTGCAAAATGTATTTCCAACCTGCTTCAGCACACCTGCCCGTGTGTTTTCAACACATGATCCTGCAGAGCTTGATTAGCTTCATCTGTCTTTAATTAGGGTTGGACCTAAACTCTGCAGGACAGTGGGTCCCCAGGAGCAGGATTGAAGACCTCTGCTCAAAACAATATACATGCAGACAAAAAACAAACAAATCCAGGGGTCAGAAAGTAAAAGTCCTGCCATATGTTTATTCCACTCATGATTTCTGATTTCACAGATTTTCAGCTGATTTCACTAACTAATTCTACCTCCTGGCTGAAAAACTGTGCTACTTAGCAAATCCAGGTGTTTGGAACAAAATACCGAGGACTTTTTATCTTCTGAACCTGAACTTTCCACCTCTGTTCACATTTCAAAGTCTCTGCTGCCCTGTGGTGGACAACTTGAGACACTGACAACTTGAGACCAAGACTTTGTGGGGTTCAGAACAAGACCAAGGCAGGGCGAGACCGGACCAGACCAGCACTCCTTAAATTCATCTAAAAGATCCATATCTATTTAATGAATAAATACAATTAAAATAGAAAGACACTATAGCGCTGTTACCAATCAAATCACTGACAATAAAATTTATGGCACAGAAGTTGCTTCTAAATTGGTACAATTACACCTGCATAAATAATGTTCAGATTCATTTAACATTAAAACCTTAACATTATTATTCAACCGATTTGTTCAGCTGATTCATTTAATAACGAAACGTTTCCGAATTAGCAAAGACAGTTTAAAATGTGTCATTTAATATTCACGTCAATTTTCAATAAATCATCAACATCTAAACCTGTTAATTCTCAATAAGAATCTTTAGAGATTTATTGCCTTCTTTTATTTGCCATTGATTTCAGACTGTGTGGTTTTAAGGGCCCTTTCACACCTACCTTGTTTGGTCCGGACTTTCAGTTTGGTCCGAATCAAAATTACAGGTGTGAAACCTCCCCCGTACCACGGTCCGGACCAAACAGACGAAATTTGGTCCGACGAAAAGAGGTAGTCTCTGTCCGGATCAAACTGAACAAAGGTTCGGTTCGTTTCTACGTAGTGTGAAAGCATTTTCTGTATGGTTCGTACTTTCAGACCATTTGCAGGAAGTTCCTGTTTATGTTTAAATATTATAATGTTATTTTTAAATTTCATCTAGGCTACGTTGATTATGAAAAGTGAAAAGACGCGCAATATGTCAGAAGACAGAAGGTCACAAATGATTTTGAAATAAATTTTGTATGATTTTGCTTAGAAAGCCTTTCTTTAATGTGAATTTCGTTTTGTATAAACTGTATCTTAATTTTAATCAACATTTAATCAGATAATTGCCTGGATTTAATAAATAAGAAGCAAATAGTCTATAGCAGACAATAATCGCGGGAGCGATCACATGCTTTGCACATGAAGCTGGAGCGCGTCTTAAATAAACCAAAACTCAGCAACTACTTGTCTCACAAACATGAGAAATATGAGAAATATAAAGCTTGAAATGTCCACTTTTTAACGTAACGAAAAGAAAATAGTCAAGCAATGCGCACTGTTCAATAGTGGCAACGATATGCGTCCATTCATTCACTCTTGTCAAAGACATGACTTCAGATGCATGTCCATTTATAACAAACCAATCAATGTCAAGATGCCGCCCACATAGATGATGACGAGTGGACGTAAGTGTGTCATGTAAAGTTCTTTAGTGCGCTTGCATAATTGCAATGTGAAACCAAACCAAAACTAACCGAATGTATAAAATGTATCAAAACATGAACTTCGGTTCGGACCTTGGTGCGGACTTTCAGGTGTGAAAACGCCCTAAGTCATTTGCAGTTGTTGTGTTTTCTGAGAGTGCAAGCATGATGTTGAACCATCATCACATTGTAACATTGATTCAATGCCATTACCATTGATTTTTGGATGAAATTTCCAAATTTTTTCAACATTTATTGTGGGTGCAAAACTGATGTTGATTCAATTTAGTTAACATTGATTTAACATTGTTTCGATGTTTGCTTGCTAACTAGGGAGTGTTTATCACTGTGACTACATGTGAATAAATCATTTTGACAAAACTTGATCATGACATACACTAGAGAAAATCTCACCGACAAATAAAGTCCAATAAATAAAACACCAAGTCTCTTGAGTTGTTTTGGTGTCAATAGACGTGTTCTCTCATGTTCGTTTTGAATGCATTTTCCTTACATCATCCTGAAGAAACCTTGATGTTCCTGTCTGACCTGCTGAACAAGATGATCAGAAACTGGTCTTCTAACATTTACAAAGAAATGTAAGGATCGGTTTTGCTGCTAAGACAAAAGCTGAGATCCACACCCCAACAATAGAACAATAAAAGTCACTAATCTTGAGAGAAGATCTCACAGAAACTGTGGGACACTGATCAAACATTTCACCCCCTCCCCATTGTGCCCTCTATTTGCCCGGTTTTCAAGTCACCAAATGCAGATATACCAATGATGATGTATCTTGTAAATCTATTGTTTTATCCATTTCATGTTTTGTGTCCTTTTAAAGGTTGAATGTTAAAATGGTCTCAGTTTCACTGCAGTCACTAGTAGTATTAGAAAGATTGAAAACTAATGAGAATTCTGTTCTTCTTTTGAGTGGTCTCTTCAAAGATATCTGATCCTCTCCCCCAAAACCAGGTGTTTGTGTTGCAAATATTTACAACCCTTTTGTTCTAGTTGGAGTATTTAAGGGAGGGTAACAGAGCTGCCAGGGGGGAACCTTCTGTAGCCAGAACCCCCATGTGGTGCTGTGTCAGGGTCTTTGGGACACTCACACACACTGCATGTAGTGTGCCAGACATGATGACTTTTTTAAATTATTTTCATATTACTTTGCAATTGTGTTTTATGTTTTTACACTGATCAGTTGTGTACCATGGATTCTTGTTTACTTATTTACTTTTCCTGTCTGGCCAAAATAAATGTTAAAGGTCCCGTTCTTCGTGATCCCACTGTTCAAACTTTAGTTAGTGTGTAATGTTGCTGTTAGAGCATAAATAATATCTGTAAAATTATAAAGCTCGAAGTTCAATGCCAAGCGAGATATTTTATTTAACAGAAGTTCCCTTTCAAAGCCTACAGCGAACGGCCGGCTTGAACTACATCCTGGTACTTCCTTCTGTAATTACGTCAGTAGAACAGTAGAACAGACTAACCTCCGCCCACAAGAATACGCGAAAAAGGGGGCACGGTCTTGTTGCTGTCCCACGTGGAGAAGAGGAAGTGTTGCGCGGAGAAAAGGAAGTGTTGCGTTTCAGTGTGTTTGTCGCCATGTCGTCGAGACGCTGTTATTTTCCTCCCGGAGTCAAATCACCTTTGTTTGGCTTTCCCAGGGACGCTGTAGAGATCATTGAGCGCATACATCTCCCGTTAAGAGGCGTGACCTTTCCGTGCAAGTGCGCTAAGCTGCTGTCCAATCACAACACAGGAACCATGCCACGTGCGCTAAGCTGCGGTCAAATCACAACACGGGAACCGCTGGCACAATCAGAACTCGTTACGTATTTCTGAAGGTGGGACTTCATAGAACAAGGAACTCTTCAGCCCGTTTTTAGGACAGTGAAAACAGCGGTACACAGATGAGTAAATTGTGTGAAAAATACTGTGTTTTTTTACACGCGAAGCATGAAGTAAGGAATAATTGACGACGGGGCGTTCAATTATTAGAATAATAATGCACACCCGAGGTGGTGATGCGGTCACGACTCGAAGCGGAGTGGCCGTTACACCTCGGGTGTGCATTATTATTCTAATAATTGAACGCCCCGGAGTCAATTATTCCGCTTATACTACGGTTACCACACCTCAAGACATCGATCCGAAGATATATTTAAAGTGATTCGTCCGGTTTTTGTACTTAAATCACTATTGTGAGTAGGACTATTTCTTCCGCGTCTCATCCAACGGCTCTTTTGCTAGTTCCGAAATGTCATTTTAAAGCTGTTAACGAAGGCTTGAGCCGTTGATAGCATTCTCCTGCAGTTATTAATAAAGTTATTAGAGAGAGAGAGAGAGAGAGAGAGAGAGAGAGAGAGAGAGAGAGAGAGAGAGAGAGAGAGAGAGAGAGAGAGAGTGCTTGTGTGAATTAGGCTACCTCTGTGCGTCTCTAAACAGCGCTGTTATTACCTCGCTAGTGAAAAAATGTCAGGTGTAGCCTTTAAGTTGCTCCACTATATAGGCTAACTGATCAAATCGTCAGGGCAGCGCTGACGCCTTTAGTGCAAACTGTAGTGCGTGTGTGAGCGCGTGTGATTTCAGTAATGAGACAGAAAAGCTTGCCTTTGATGTCCGTTTCCGTCTGTTGGTTTTCCTCTGGACTGTCTAATACTGCTGCCGCCCAGTTGTTGAACGTTTTATATTCACCGTAAATATTAAGATTTACTTTAGGAAAATCGTCTGTCATATTGTTGTTTTTTAGTCCTGTAATGCCTGTAAATTACAGTTAACTATGCGAAGTGATATGGAACTGTAATGCGGTCAAGAGAGCTGCCTGGAACTACGTTCGCTGTGCATCTCCCAGAAAATAATTGCACACCTCAGAACGTTCATCAGCCAATCAGATTCAAGCATTCAACGGCCCCGTAGTATAACACGTTATATTGCACACTGTAAACACAATCAAAGCTTCAAAAAAACACGAAGAACGGGACCTTTAATCTTGATTTATCTTATATTGTTCTGAAATCATTATTTTAGTATGGATCAATGTAGACTCTTTTATTACCGCAAAATCTAGGGTTATGATAAGCATGAGCGCAGAGTGCGTGATAATCCGATTTCTGACTATCCCTGTATTAGCAAGTTGCAGTGTCAGTTGCTTTGGGTTTTACTAAAATTACACTTTTTGTTGAGTGAGCATGTGCAACCACTTAAAGGTAAAATATCCACTCTGCATCCTCTGACTAATATCAGAAGAAACCATTTTGTGCTCATGAACGCGCGGTCCGGACGCGTCTGTTCTGTGCGAATTGAAAATAATCAAAGATATTTGATATTTGAAATCCAGCAAAGAAATTTGCTTTACTGTTGTCAACCCCCATTTCCTTATCAGATGGGCCATCTGGAAGACAATAGAGAGGTCTGGAGGCCACATGGGTGCCACACCTTTACAGTGGGGGAAGTTTGGTCTGATTGGTCAGTTTGAATGTCATGTTTGAGTTTGGTCTGATTGGTCAGTTTGAATGTCATGTTTGAGTTTGGTCTGATTGGTCAGTTTGAATGTCATGTTTGAGTTTGGTCTGATTGGTCAGTTTGAAAGAATACATTTGGTTTCAGTCACATGGTCAAGGAATAGATAAAAGAAGATTGGAACTGTTGCCTTTTCTCTCTTTTTCTCTGGCTCTTGAGGTCATTGGGGCTTCTCTTCTTTGCTCTCTTCTTCTCTCTCTCTCTCTCTCTCTCTCTCTCTCTCTCTCTCTCTCTCTCTCTCTCTCTCTCTCTCTCTCTTTCTCTATCCCTCAGGTAACATTTTATTCATGCTGTGTACAATTAATGGTATAAGTTTATCATCTCATACATCCATTTTGAAGCTATTTTAAGTGTAACCATAACCAGATTTTGTCATTAAATCCTTTCTATTACAAATACTGTGCTAACTAGTTTTGATTTGGTATTGACTTTGAAGTGCTCCCTATTGCAATACAATATAGCCACATTATAGCAACGCTCTCCCACATATTTTGCTATTGTAACTGCACTTATCTCCGTCGTTGGTATAAGTTGCAGTGGGTGAAAATAGATGAGAAATGCACAGTTTTCTTCCATCTTTCTGATTACGTTTCTTTAGTCTTCTGGCAACCCTGCAGATTGAACCATCTGCAGGAGTCCACTCTTACAGATGGTGCCGAAACCCGGGATCCCTTGCAGTGAATTTTCTGAAATTTACTTTGATCTGTGTTAGAATGAGGAATATTTTTTCACAGTTGATCTTGTGAATGGATTCAAGCTGACCTTCTGACCAAGGAATGGGTAAGTCTGTTTTCATTGTTTAATGGTTGAAGGAATTGCATGAAACAGAACTTAGAAGGTTTTAAATAGCTTCAATAGTCCCATTACTGTACAATCCGTGAATATTCAGATAATCTCCTCGGGATGGAAGGAAAATTTTTTAGTGACGTATTGTTTGCTTTATGGAGTGAAAAAGTTGAGCCTACCTTGTCCAAACTCAAAAAAGAGTATATTGGAATTAAAAGTTGAGATGATGAAATGTTTAAATGGTGGGAAATACTTGGCAAACACCAAAAAAAATCTAAACATGGTGAAATAATTGAGGCTTTAAACTTCATAAGTTGTAAAAGGCTACGTGATGTGACAACACATCTATTTTCAAGAATAGATGTGAAATGTAAAGAAGTGGATTCTAAAAATGAAGAAGCAGAAAAGTCTGAGGCAAAGATTTAAGATCTTCAAACACAGCTAGATCATTTACTAGCTGCGCAGTTAGCCCTGACTGAAAAGTGTAACAAACACAAGGAGATCATTTCAGATCTCAAGGCTAAGCTAAATGCTAAAAAGTTCATGCCTCCCAGAACGCTTAACAGTGATGGGACTAAAAAGCATGTTCACTTCTTAGATGAGGTGACTTGCTCTAATGAATCTGAAATGTTTCGTTCAGAAAATGCACAAGAAAGTGTGCCTATTTCAGTTCTTAAGGTGGTGCAGCACCGTAATAGTGTTGAGTCATGTACCAGTACGCATGGTGTGCAAGCATTCGAGAGTCATGAATATCCTCAAACTCCAGGAGAACATAGCAGACCACCCAAAGGCAAAGAGAACGTCTTGGTTACGTATATAACCCTCGTTCCCTGAGGAGGGAACGGAGACGTAACGTTAGTGACTAACGAATGGGGGGTTTCGCTTAGAGGCCAATTACCTTCGAGAATTTAACAGCACCCAATGGCAGTGCCAATGCCATGGGCATGCAGAATTTGCATGCGTAACTCCGCCCCACATCGTGGGTATATAAGGAAGTACGCTGGCAACATCGCATTATGTTACTGCTGTGGAGCCAAGACTGAACTCCGCGTTCCAGCAGCACAGCGGAAGTGGCAAAGGGACGTTACGTCTCCGTTCCCTCCTAAGAGAACGGGGGTTACATACTTAACCAAGACGTTCCCTTTCGTTCAGTCACTACGGCGTAACGTTAGTGACTAACGAATGGGGGTCCCAATATAACAACGCCACTCGGCTGTCTTCCAGTGCCCTGCGTAAGTGTGAGTACCCTGTCGCAAGACTAGTATGGACGAAGGACTCCCACTTATCACAGGATTACCAAGGTACACTGGGAAGCATATTCCAGTGGAGATATGCCAAAATACCTACCCGTGGGGAGGATTTAGAGATTACACATATGACCCGCTAAGGGCTGCATATGGAAGAACTCTAGGGTACTAGCCAGAGGGTGGACTTTAAACCCTAGGGGTGGCAGGGACTTTCCAAGGGAAAGACACTTGCTCACTGAGGAGGCTTACGGTGGAAATAGGCTTACGGTGGAAATACTTGTGTGGGGGTCGCCGAAGGGGAACCATGCACACGGGGCACCTGGCCGGACATGAGGGTCTGGGCTCGAAAGGGCAGACTGAACTGATGTCAGCGTCAGCAGTGCTGGAGGAACTCAGGGCTCTCGGGGAAGCTCACCTGAGGAAAATATCGCACGTATCCAGTCCGTGGAGTGGAATGGCGAGCAAGCGAAGACACCTGAGCCTGGTCCATTACCGGCCACTAGTAGAGGCGAGTACAAAGTCGGACACTGGCTCCACTCGGAGATTGTAGAATCTGGCGAATGTGTTAGGTGTCGCCCAGCCTGTAGCTCTGCAGATGTCTGTTAGCGAGGCGCCATGCGCTAAAACCCAAGAGGAGGCCACACTCCGAGTGGAGTGTGCCCTGACCCCAAGGGGACATGGTCGACCTTGCTGCTGATAAGCCAAAACAATGGTGTCCACTATCCAGTGAGACAACCTCTGCTTTGAGAGAGCTCTTTCCTTCCGCTCTCCACCATAACAGACAAAGAGCTGGTCTGAGGTCCTGAAACACTGCGTCCTGTCTACGTAAGCGCGGAGAGCGCGTACTGGACAGAGAAATGCCAAGGCTGGGTCTGCCTCCTCCAAAGGCAGCGCTTGCAGGTTCACCACCTGGTCTCGGAACGGAGTGGTGGGAACCTTGGGCACATATCCTGGCCGGGGTCTCAGGATCATGTGAGAGTTAGCCGGTCCGAATTCCAGGCATGCTTCGTCAACCGAAAATACCTGCAGGTGACCTACCCTCTTAACTGAAGCCAATGCGGTCAGCAGAGCCGTCTTCATCGACAGGAACTTAATATCAATCGACCGCAAAGGCTCAAATGGAGGCCTCTGCAGAGCACTTAGAACTACTGAGAGGTCCCAAGAGGGAAGGAGAGGAGAGCGAGGAGGATTCAGTCTCCTCGCCCCCCTCAGGAACCTGATGATCAGGTCGTGCTGTACTAACCTAAGTCACATCAAGATGGCTGCCGCGTGAGTGAACGTATCTCAAGCACAAGTCTGTCTATCCATGGTAGCTCTTTAAATGATCCTTTATGCTGACACTTATGATTGTGGTCTGACTTGTATTTAATAAGTCAAGCACTGATCTAAGTTGATCTACACAGTCAAGAGAATTATCAAGAGATTTATTGGGACACATTCGTCTTTGCTACAATGGAGGAGCAGCACATCTCACTACAAACGTTGTGGGATGCCATTCAACAGAGCAAGATTGATATGCTGACATGCTTTGATGCAAAAGTGGATCCCATACATCATAGTCTGAGCAGCATTCAGAACTCTTTAACTACGCTGGGAGAACAAGTTAATCTGCTAGAGCAGCGTGTAGGAGCTAATGAGGACAATCTACAGGAATCTATGACTCGGGTTCAGCAACTTGAGAAAAGCAATGCTTACCTGCTGGACAAAGTGGATGACTTGGAGAACCGGAGCCGACCTTCGTTTTGTGGGAGTGCATGAGTCCGCTGAAGGTGGTGATATCGTCGGTTTCATGTCTCAACTGATCACACAGCTCCTGGGACAAAGTAACTTTCCTACTACACCGATCATTGAGAGGGCTCACCGCTCTCCGTCTGTCCGACAGAGTGACAGAGCTAGTCCCAGGTCAATCATGATCACACTGCTTAACTTCCAGGATAAGGTGAAAATCCTTCGCCTTTCTAGGGAGAAAAAGAAGTTGGAATATAACGAGAGTCGCATTTTCATCTATCCAGACTTCAGTGCCGATCTGACGAGGAGACGCCGGAACTTTGATCCTGTCAAACGTAAGCTCCGTGAACTCAATATGAAGTACTTTCTTCAGTATCCCTGTACGCTGTGTGTTATTGTTGATGGCAAACAACAGCGTTTCAGCTGCCACAAAAACGCTGAAGCTGTTTTCTTGTCCACTTCTACTTCTCCATAAGTTACCTGAAGAGGTGAGGCCAATGCCAATGATCTAGATATTGCACACGAGCATGTCAGCAGTTTCTGCAGAGCAGCAAATTAACTATTACAATTTTTTTTTTTTTTTCTTCCCTTTTTAATATGCAACAACAAGACTGTAAAGTTTCTTGAGGTGTTGTGGACACTCTCCTTGTGTTTTAGTTAGATATCCTTAGATGTAAATGGTGATTGCTTTTGGTCTGTTTACATCCGGCTGTCGCAGCATTTATTTATTTATTTATTTTTATTTATTTTTTTATTTATTTATTTTTTTCTCTTTCCTCTTCTCCCGCTTCAAAATATGCGACTGTAAAGTTTCTTGAAATGTTGTTGACACTCTTTTTGTGTCAGCTAGATGATGTTAGATGCTACAGTTTGCTTTCAGTTGTTGTTTGTTTACATCCTGTTGCTAGAATTTTTTTTTTTTTCTCTCTCTCTCTCTCTCTCTCTCTCTCTCTCTCTCTTTCTCCTCACAATATGTGACAACTTATTTTTTACAGTCTATGGTGACAACGCGACTGTACAGTCTCCTGAGTTATTAATGATACTCTTTTTGTGTTATAGTTTGATGCAACGGGGGATTGCATTCAGTTGTTGTTGTTCTTGTTGTTATCCTCCAGTCGCAAGCTGACTGCGTCAGTTTTTTTGTTGTTGTTGCTTCTCTCTGAGCTACACATTCCATTATATCATATTAATGCAGACTGAGCCTTGAGTTTAATATATGTTCTTTATTCACATAGTTTTGTTCACTCACAGAAATACTCTGGAACATGGTGTCTGGGGTTGCTGGGTCTTTCTTGAAGGGTGTAGTTTTTTTTTTTTTTTGTGTGTGTGTGTTTTGTTTTTTTTTGTTTTTGTTTGTGGGTTTAGGTGACGTGTGTTTTTGTTTTATTGTATCAAATGGATCTTGCAACCACTATAATTTTGTATTATCTTTCCGGATTCAATTACCTTTCAATTTACTTTTGAGCAATGACAGTAGTAACATTACTAGTATTTGTGTTCTGAATGAATGATGCTAAAGGAATAAAAATTGTGCATTTGAATATTAGGAGTCTTATCCCTAAAATTGACCTACTTCGTGCATGGGTTGTATTATATAAACCTAACATCATTACTCTGTCTGAAACATGGCTTAATAGTAATATAGCCGATACTGAAATTAATCTTCCAAATTATACCCTATATAGATCTGATAGGAGTTCCAGGGGTGGAGGTGTGGCTATATATGTTTCCTCTGAGTTTATATCTGAGTTAACCATACCCGCAGTCATGCCTCTATATTTTGAATGTGTTTTTGTTAAGATAATTTTTCACGAAAATAAGAGTTTAATTATCGGGAGCATATATAGACCACCCTCTTCGCCAGCTGAAACTTTTGATCATTTGATATCCACTATTAACTCCATCTCTTGTAAAAACGAAATTATCCTGCTTGGAGATTTCAATAAAAACTGGTTAGATAAGTCTTCTGATAAAGTAAAAAATCTACTTAGCGGTTTAAATATCACACAGCTAATTAAGGAGCCTACTCGTACCACTCCTACATCTCAATCACTGCTTGACTGGATACTCGTTTCACACCCAGATAGATTCCTAAGGGTAGGTGTCATGTCAGACTGCCTTAGTGATCACTCAATAGTCTATTGTGTATGGAAAATCAAATTACCTAAATTACCACCAAGACTTATCAAAATCAGACAATATAAGAAACTGAATTCAGATTTATTTATCAATGATTTGATCGCTATAAATTGGGACAGATACCAACTCATACCTAATGTTCAAGATGCTTGGGATTTCTTTTATAAAAAGTATGGATGTTTTGGACAAACATGCTCCCTGGAAAACACTTAGGGTTAAGGGTAAACATCTCCCTTGGATTGACTCGGAACTAATTAGGCTCTTCAGGGAGAGGGATAAAGCATGGTCAATATTCCGCCGTACAAGGGCTAATGTAGATTGGGAAGTATACAGGCAGCTGAGAAATATGACCAAGACTAAAACCCGTAATGCAAAATCTAATTACTATAAGGATAGCCTCAGTAATGATTTTAAGAATCCAAAACAATTCTGGAAAAACATTAAAAATATTACCAATACAGCAGATAAACATCATATTAATCAAATACGAGTTGCTAACACACTTCTACATGACTCTCTAGCTATTGCTCAAGCATTCAATCACCATTTCTCTTCTGTTTGTTCTACCTTAATACCTGAGCCTGATCCGTGTAATGGTTTTTTTAATAATACTTTGCCCAGTCACAGTTCTTTTCATTTTAGGAAAATTCAACCAGAGGAAGTTCAAAATGTTATTAATGAATTAAAAGTTAACAGTGGTGCTGGACTTGATGATCTAGAAAATAGGTTTATCAAACTAGCATCCCATATACTTATGTATCCTCTTACTGATTTATTTAATCTCTCCCTGACTTCATGTGAGTTACCAGCCATTTGGAAATGTGCACGCATCACTCCAATACATAAAGGAGGAGATGTATTAGATCTTAACAATTATAGACCCATATCTATTATATGCTCTATTGCTAAAGTGTTTGAAAAATTTATCTATAATCAACTCTCACTTTTTCTTAGTACTAACAATATCTTATCACCATTTCAATCGGGCTTTAGGTCTAACCACTCTACATCTACTGCACTCCTTAAATTCACCAATGATGTGTTCTCTGCTGCAGATAATGGTGAATTTACAGGTGCAATATTTATTGACTTGACTAAAGCATTTGACCTTGTTGATCACTACTTACTTCTCGATAAACTCTATGCTTTAGGCCTGTCTAAAAATGCAGTACTGTGGTTTAGTTCATATCTCCACAACAGAAAACAATGTGTCTTCCTTCATGGAAGTAAATCTAATCTGTTGATTCAACAAAGGGGTGTGCCCCAGGGCTCAACTTTGGGACCACTGCTTTTTTCAATCTATGTTAATAACTTACCATCAATTTTTAATAATTGTTGTGTTCAACTTTATGCCGATGACAGTTCTATATACATCTAAACCTGACCTTCCTCAGATTCAAGCGTGTCTTCAATATGATTTCAAAATTCTACAAGATTGGCTTTTGTCTAACAAATTATTGCTTAATAAAACTAAATCGTATCTTATGATTTTTGGTACCAGACAGAAACTTAAACTTGAACCCGATTCTTGTACAATAACTTGCTCTGACTGTACCCCTCTGCTTCAAGTTGAAAAATTTAAATATCTGGGTGTATGGCTTGACTCTGAGCTGTCTTTCAAACCACATATTGATCATGTTTTACGTAAAGTCAACTATGGAATTAATGTTCTTTATCGATCTCGTAACTGCTTTACTCAGAGTGTGCGCAAGAAACTTGCCTCTCAACTTATACTTACGATTTTTGACTACTGTGATGTCGTTTATCAAAACTCTGTAAAATCAGACCTTTGTCGTCTTAAACCAGCATACAATAGACTGTGCAGATTTGTTCTCGGATGTCCCTTTCTTACGCATCATTGCACAATGTATAACGCCCTAAATTGGCCATCTCTAAATATAAGAAGACAAATTCATTGGCTTCAACTAATATTCAAATGTATTCATTTCAATTATCCTTCTTATTTAAAACAGTTTTTTGTTCCAATTACTTCAAATTATCAACTGAGGCACTCTGTTCAGCTTTACTTTTCTGTCCCCCGTGTTAAGAAATCAGTTGGCAAGAGAGCTTTTATGTTCAAAGCTATTTTAGATTGGAATAACTTACCTTCTGATATTAGATCCGTCACTTCATTTGGGATGTTTAAGCATACCCTGTCTTCTTACCTTGTGATTGACTGCTCTTGTAATGTATGATGATGACACAGTGTATACTATACTTAAATTAATTGTATTATTATTTTGTAAACCACGTATATACATTATGAAATGTATTTGTCTGTTTGACTATATGGCGGTTGTAAGGTTCTATATATATATATATATATATATATATATATATATATATATATATATATATATATATATATATATTTTGTTTTTTGTTTTGTTTTGTTTGTGCGTTTTTTTGTGGTCTGTCTAAATATTGCTATGTATAACTGTATTTTTGTTTATTTGATTATTGTTCTTTTGTGATGGTTGTGATGTATTTTAGGACCCCCTCGAAAACGAGATGGTGCATCTCAAGGGGTTTATCCTAATAAATAAATTTGAATATAAGTGAAGGAATGGAAGCACAGGTCCATACCGTAATCAGCAACTTACCTGTAACGGACGACAAGCTCGCAGAGCTCCGTGAGTCGACAAAACAAGACCCACAACTCAAAGCTTTGAGTCACATAGTGCACACAGGATGGCCAGAGACGCGACGGAGTTCTCCATCACTGGTGCTGGATTATTGAAATCACAGAGATGAGATCTCCTTTGCCGACGGCATCTTACTAAAGGGGGAAAAAATCATTGTGCCAAAATTCCTAAGACACAGCATGCTGCAAAAGATAAACACAGGACATATTGGTCTGGAAAAAAGTAAACAACGAGCAAAAGATGTCCTTTTCTGGCTGGGCATGGGTAAGCAAATAGAAGAAACTGTGCAAAATTGCTCTATTTGCCTAGCGCACCGTAATTCCAACCAGTGAGAGCCAATGATCGCGCACCCGATTCCCAAACGTCCATGGCAAGCAGTCGCAACTGACCTTTTCCCGTGGCAAAGCGAAAACTATATTAAAGCCGTCGACTACTACAGTCGTTTTTTCGAGCTAGAGAAACTACACTCAACATCCACGGCTGCGGTGATCCAAAAGCTCAAAGGAATGTTCATGCGCCATGGAGTGCCCAAGATCGTGTCAGATAACGGTCCGCAATACAGTTCACAGGAGTTCAGCGCTTTTGCGAAACAGTGGGACTTTGTGCACACAACAACAAGCCCGTACTATGCCCAAAGTAACGGCCTCGCAGAAAAAACAGTCCAGACCGCAAAGCGTATACTCACAAAAGTGCGTGAAGAAGGAAAAGATCTGTACCTGAGCATTCTGGAGCATAGAAATGCACCTGTTGATGGTTTTAAATCACCAGCACAGCTTCTCATAAGTAGACGGCTTCGCTCAATTATTCCCATCCCTGGAAAAACCACAAACATGTAAACCTTCGGCAGTACAATTTAAAAGAGAACAATGTCAGGCCAAACAGAAGTCATATTATGACCGAGCTGCGAAATCACTCACCACACTGGACCAAGGAACCAGTATATATTCCCAGCAAAGAAACGGACAGTGGAAACCTGCTGTTGTGTCGAGTGCTTTGGAAGACGGACGCTCGTACATCATCCGAAACACCGAAGGTCAGGAATATCGCCGAAATCGCAAACACCTGATGGATGTTAAGGAACAAAGTGTGACGGTTTCTAAACCCGCCTCTGATGATAACCAGAGTTCGCAGGAAGCTACGAAAGGCAACCTCAACATGGACTCAAATGCAAACACACCTACACCCACTGATCACTGCATGATTACCAGGTCAGGTCGCAGAGTTAAGCAAAGACAGATACTTGATCTATAAGTGTCATGAGCCAATAACACGTAAGTGCATGAATGGTCATCGAATATTTTCATTTCAAATGTCAAAAAAACGAAATAACGTTGTATTCTGCAAACATTTGAATTTCATTCTTGAAAAGCATTATGTGATAGTTTTCCTGGATGTTCAACTGTAGTTTACTAGTCCATCTGTTACAGCTATCCTATGTAAATGGGGCATATAAATATTTCCTATATGCACGAGTATAACTCACCTGAAGTAAATGTGGCATGACATTGTGTTATTGCATGCTGATTTAAAAAAGAAAAGAAAAAGGGAGATGTAATGTTTGGCAGTACTGTTGTATATTTAACTGCATTACCCAAGATGCATGTGGGTTCCCGGAAGGGGAAATGTTCAAATAAAGTAAGCGTATGTCAGCTGATGGACGACACGCACTGCAGGTTAAATCTGAGTGGTGTTATTCTTGCATACTGATCACCAAAGGGTGAAAGATGAACATTACAGTGTGTGGCAGTACGAGGAAAAAGAGGAGTTTTTTTGCTGTGTGGCCGGATGGAGGAGGGAAATAAATTAACCGGAAATAGGAAACGTATGTGTATATAAGGAGGAGTTACAGGAGGAAAAGAGAGGAGAAAAAAAGAAAGAAGGAGAGAGAAGGAAAGAGAGAGGGAGAAAAACCGCATACCTGAGACAACCGCCTAGTTGGTGAGACTGAACGCATCGCTACTGTTTGAGCCAATCGGGGTCGTTGAAGTGGATGCAAGTTTCCATAGCGATCTCCGTAGTGAGGCATGCACTCACGGCTGCTGGTTGCAGAGTGACGACGGAGTCTTTGTGGCTGACGAGCGCGAGTGAGCTGCTCAGGTGAACGAACTCCTGTTTAACTCCCTTAATGTCATAGACTCCCACAGACAAAAAACAGTTTCCTCCCTGCCATTACCGGCCCGAGCTCAGCGCTCTTCACGCACACACACAAACACACGAACTACACCAACACGCAAACATACCTGAACTTTCAAGCACGCCCATTCATCACATCACACCAAAGACAAAGACTTTTGTTTAACTACAGGTGTTTGGGTTGATTTAATATGTAAACGTTTTTATGATTTTTGTAAGACCTGATTGGTTGAATTTTCTTTTGTTATTTAATTTGCTCTCATTGAGAGATGAAACTGTTGGCGGTGTTGAATCTGCCGGGAGGGTTCTAAGAGATCCGTGCATCAAAGTTTACTGTTATTGGTTTCTTATTTACCTATTTATTTATTTTTTGTTTTCGTTGTAATTGTTTTTCATTTTGTGTGAAGCACGAATGTTTTTCTCTTTATTTAAACCAAGGTGATCTCTTTATATACTTTTCCTTATTACTGTTTCCACCTCGTGTTGAGGGAAGAATGTGTCCCTTATTGGGGTTTAATTAATTGTCCTAATTATTTATTCACTTTTTCCTTTTTTTTGTGTTTTTTCTACATTCATTTTTTGTGCAAATATAGAAACATTTCATAATATAAAACTGAACTTCTGGATTATTTTTGCTTTCGTGTTAGTTTGGAAAAAAATATAACCATGAATATGAGATATTCGTTTGAGACTGATTTATGTTTGTAATCGGTGGCTAATAGAGACCTTCCGGGGGTAAAAAAGCAACAAATAACATTTATATTTCGACAAGAGTAAGCTTGTCTGGCGCCCGAACTGTGTATAAGTTAAAGTAGAGATTTTATTTAATTTTTTTGGACCTGCCACCGTTACAGAAGTGGCGCCCGAACAGGGACTTGAATGTTTTCTTTGGGGAAAAAGAATCTATATATTGAATTCTTGTTTTTGATTAAGACTTGAACTGGAAGAAAAATTTGTGAAACACCTTCTACAAACTGTGATTGACAATTTTGATACTTTGTGGGGTAAAGTGTATTTGGTAACCTGTGTCCTTTGAACTGCGGGGGGAAAAGCCTGTATTTTAAGGAAGATGTAACAATTAATGAGGACAATTGAAGTGAGACTTGGCATTTAAATACTTGAAAAAAAAGAAGTCAAATTTATGTATGTGGTTAGACTTGTTTATTGAACACTGTTACAACATTGTCATATTGTTGTTTTATGCATGTTCTGATTTTTTCCTGACACACATACACCTTACATTTGACATTACATTGTACACACTTCATTGTACTTGCAGATATGACCACTACACCATCCCCTATGTCCACTTGTGTGGATATTGAAGCTCCTCCAGATGTTGCAACCCCTACATGGCCAACTGTCCCACATCCTCAGGTTACCCCTGGTCATCCGGTACCACATGTTCCATACACCCAAGTGCCTTCTAGAACCAGCTATCCTGAATCACATGTTCAGTTTAGCACTCCAGTACAAACCCTTTCCTGGGAAAGGGGGCCAGGCCCCATGCAGCTATGCACATCACCTGACCTCTCTTCTTCTTTCTCTGTGACCCAGCAGGATTTGCCCGGTGTACTCCCAACTCCTGGAAGAGAAATGCACCAACTTACTTCAAGGGTTCAAGGTAATTGGGATACAATACTGGAATTTGTAAAAACTCAGACAAAAGCAGTCGGTGAACTTACCCAGGGGCTGAAAGCAGCTTCTTCTCAGCACAGTGACCAAATTGATAACCTTTCTACCAAAGTGAGGGACAACCAGCAGCAAGTTCTCACCCTATTGGCCACGAGCGGAAAACAGGATGAGTCTGAGGCGGATCAGTTAACGAAAGCCCTAAAACTCATGATATCAGGTGAACTTCAAAAAGTAGAATCCACTGTGGTATCTGAGGTACGCTTCATGGTGGATCAGCTCCAGCTGGAAGTTCAACAAGACCTAAAAACCATGCAACAGCACTTTCAAAAAAGCCATGATCAGCTGACAACAGAACTACAGCAATGCAACAGTCAGACTGCTATTCTTTGTACCAACTTAAGGAAGTTTGAAACTGAGATGACTGACCGATGCAAAACTCAAGAAAAGATGGTGGATCTACTTAAGGAGAGACTACCATCCCCTCCTGATTCTACTTCACTCCCTTCCCTTCCTCCCTCACCCTCAGTGCCTGCACCTGCACCTGGACTTGCACTTGCACCTCCATCCGCTGCTACAGTGGTAAGAAGTGACCACTTGAAATTAACGTTTCCCACCTTTGGAAGGCCATCCGACGACCCAGATCCATTACTATATCTGGCCCGCTGTCAAGACTTTCTAGCATTACATCCCTTGGTTGATGCAGACCTGCTGGCCACTTTCCAAACTGTCCTGTATGGAACTGCCCGTGACTGGTGGGAAGTTGCCAGATCCTCTATAACAACATGGAGTGACTTCGAATCCGCCTTCCTCTCAGCTTTCCTCTCGGAGGATTATGAAGATGAGCTGGCAGATCGGGTCAGAAATAGGACCCAAGGGGAGAAGGAGTCCATCAGGGATTTTGCATTTTCGTACAGAGCTCTCTGCAAAAGGTGGAAGCCTGTCTTAACAGAGAGTGACATGGTAAAATTGATCCTTAGAAATATCAAGCCCTATCTTGCCAGCCAGCTACGCAGCAGAGTAAGCACGGTTGAAGATCTAGTGAGGCTGGGTCACCAGCTGGAAAAAGATTATGCGCAGCACCTCCAATATGAGGGACGTAAGGCCATAAAACCACCTACAATGCCACAAAGACCAATTTCTAGCCAATCCGTGGAGAAGCCTCAAGTACAGTGTTGGAGGTGTAAAGGTTACCACTCACCTGGAAACTGCCCACATTTTACGTCTGCTTCTCCTAACCAGCCATCTGGTCAGTATCGTGCCAACAATAACAAGCATTCCTTCCAACCTTTGAAGTCTGGGGGTCCGCCTCGTCAGCCAACTACCCTTTCCAGCAATGCGGTGTCTGCAGCAGCTATACCCTGGCCATCTATGACCATGGAAGAGAGTAACACCACAGGTTTCAGTACCCCAAATCAGCCATCTGCGGTACCACAACAATTAGTAATACCCATCAGTATTGGCACTTGGAGAGGGAAGGCTATACTGGATACGGGCGCAAGTTACACCCTCCTCCATGAAAACCTTTGGTCAGAGCTTAACCCATCAGTCAAACTTCACCCTTGGACCCTTGGACCACTTTATTTAGCTAATGGTGTGGCAGAAGTTCCACTAGGCTGGATAGATTTGCCCATTATTCTCCATGATAAGACTTTCTCAGTGTGGGTGGCTGTCCTCACCTCCAAAGCCCTTGCTTATGCAGTGATCTTAGGTTTGAACTTTATATTCTCTAGTGGTCTGCAGATTAACGTGACAGACAGGACATATTCATTCAAGTCTGCCCCTAATGAAGACTACCTTTTTCAACCAGGTCAGGCCAGTATCCCTGCAGTGAAACTCCCACACCTGGAAAAGAGACATCACCAAAAGAGCGTTAAGCAAAGCCTCTCCCTGCTTAGTTCCATTCCTCCACCCACACCCCCATTGCTATCATGCCCATTTGACAACTTGGATGATCAAGAGTTAATTGACCTGGCTGTAAATGGTGCTCACTTGCCACCAGACGGAAAACAACAGCTACGGCAAATCTTAGAGTCCAACTCCGAGGTGTGTACCCTTCGTCCAGGACGGACCGATGTTCTCCAACACCACCTCTATATCACCCAGCCAGTGCCCATTAAACAGCGACCGTATCGCATGAGTCCTTTAAAGCAAGCTGTTGTGAGAGAGCAGCTGGAGGAGATGCTCCAGGCAGGTATTGTGGAACCATCTCACTCAGCCTGGGCTTCACCTGTGGTTCTAGTTCCCAAAAAAGATGGTAAAATGAGATTCTGTGTTGATTACAGGAAGGTTAATGCTATAACTGAGAGTGATGCATACCCTCTCCCGAACATCACTGAGATTCTTGAATCCCTCTCTGGTGCGTCCATCTTTTCGACCATCGACCTTAACAGTGGCTACTGGCAGGTAACAATGGACCCAGATAGCAAGCCCATGACGGCCTTCATCACTCCATCAGGCTTATATCAGTTTAGAGTCATGCCCTTTGGGTTAAAAAATGCCCCAGCGACCTTTCAAAGATTGATGGAGACAGTTTTGAGAGAATTGCGAGGTAACATCTGCTTTGTCTATATTGATGATATTATAGTGTACTCACAAACCAGGGACCAGCACTTCCTCGATCTCCAGAAAATTCTCCATCGATTGCGGACAGCTGGGTTGACTGTAAACCTAAAGAAGAGCAGGTTTTGTCTTCAGGAGTTGACTTTTCTTGGGCATGTGGTGAATATTCATGGTATCTCCACAGACCCGAGTAAGGTGGAAGCCATCCGTGCATACCCTGTACCCCGTAATATCAAAGAGGTTCAACGCTTCCTTGGACTCTCCGGGTGGTACCACCGGTTTGTGCCAAATTTCTCACGGATCGCGGAGCCCATTAATGCCTTGAAAAAAAAGGTCATGCATTCAATTGGTCACCCCAATGTCAACAAGCTTTTCAACTGCTAAAAGCATGCCTTACCTCACCTCCCATCCTCGGACATCCTGACCTTGAACGTCCATTTATTGTGTATACGGACGCCAGCGACACTGGACTGGGTGCTGTGCTGACGCAGCGCCGGGACCAGGGCTCAGAGCAGGTGATTGCCTATGCAAGTAGGACTCTAAACAAAGCAGAAACAAATTACACCGTGACAGAGAAGGAATGTCTTGCTGTGATGTGGGCTCTAGAAAGGTGGCAGCATTATTTAGAGCCCAAACTCTTCACTGTGGTGACCGATCACTCAGCCCTGCAGTGGGTAATGAGCTCTACAAAAACCACCAGCCGACTTATTAGATGGGTTCTTCGACTTCAGAAATTTGATTTTGTAGTTGAATACCGGAAAGGTAGGCTGAATGTAGCACCTGATGCTTTGTCCCGGATCCACACCCAACCTGGATGTAGCATATATGCCAGTCGAACTGAGGAATCAGACCTTCCAATCTCTGCCGCTGCCATATGGGAGGAACAACACAAAGACCCTGATGTCATCAAAATATTCCAAACAATGGCAGGACATGGCGATCATCTGAAAGATCAATATAAGGTAATGGAAGATAAACTGTACCACACAACACAGTTGAAGAGTGGCCACTGTCATTATCGTATATACATGCCCAACAGTCTGATTTCGACAGTCCTGAAACACTATCATGCCAACCCGTTAAGTGGTCATATGGGTATTTACAAAACTTACCAGAGGCTGCATGATGTGGCTTTTTGGCCGGGGATGTGGGCGGACGTTAAGAATTACGTCAAAAGGTGTGTGAAATGCCAAACTCTAAAAAACGAAAATCGTAAACCTGCAGGAAAAATACAACAAATCAGCACCTCACATCCCAACGAAATGTTAGGGGTAGACATTATGGGACCAATGCCCCGCAGTACCCAACAGAATGAGTACCTTCTTGTCTTTGTGGACTACTTTACCCGCTGGGTGGAGCTGTTTCCCATGAGGAAGGCCAATGCACAAACCGTTGCGACGATTTTCAGGAGAGAGATTCTGACACGATGGGGTGTTCCGGACTTTATCTTATCTGATAGAGGTTCCCAGTTCCTTTCTGCCGTATTTAAGGAGTTGTGTGGTAAGTGGAGTGTCTCACAAAAACTCACCACTGCATACCACCCACAAACTAATATGACAGAGAGAGTAAACAGGAACCTAAAGTATATGATTGCTGCTTACGTAGATGATAACCATAAGAAATGGGATAATTACTTACCTGAGCTACGATTTGCAGTAAATTCAGCTGTCCAGGAGTCCATTGGCATGAGTCCCGCCGAACTCCACTTGGGGAGAAAATTACAAGGACCAATGGACAAACTGTTGCACGGTAGGAATCTCTCCCCCGATCTACCTTCCTATGATGTTGTCGATAATCTTGTCCAACTTCAATTAAAGGCAAAGGAGAGCTGCAAAAAAGCACATAAAAGACAGCTTAGGAACTACAATAAAAACAGACGGGAGGTGTTCTTTAAAGAAAAGGACCGTGTGTGGTTAAAGAATTTCCCCCAGTCCAGTGCACAACATTACTTCAGTGCAAAACTTGCTCCAAAATGGAAGGGTCCTTACCGAATAATAAACCAGCAGGGTCCGTTGAATTATCAAGTGGCATTGGAGTCCACAGGGGAAGATGTTCGCACTGTGCATGTGACTAATTTGAAACCATGTTACCCCACATCAGAGGAGTTGGAAATCCAAGAGAGGCAAAGAATCCTGGAAATTTTCCAAGAATCCGCTAGTGAGGATGAAGATTTTTTAGGTTTTTAATCCCCACTTCCCACTTTTTTGTCGTACAACCATGGGTTGTTTTCTCCAGAGGGGGAGAGTGTGGCAGTACGAGGAAAAAGAGGAGTTTTTTTGCTGTGTGGCCGGATGGAGGAGGGAAATAAATTAACCGGAAATAGGAAACGTATGTGTATATAAGGAGGAGTTACAGGAGGAAAAGAGAGGAGAAAAAAAGAAAGAAGGAGAGAGAAGGAAAGAGAGAGGGAGAAAAACCGCATACCTGAGACAACCGCCTAGTTGGTGAGACTGAACGCATCGCTACTGTTTGAGCCAGTCGGGGTCGTTGAAGCGGACGCAAGTTTCCATAGCGATCTCCGTAGTGAGGCATGCACTCACGGCTGCTGGTTGCAGAGTGACGACGGAGTCTTTGTGGCTGACGAGCGCGAGTGAGCTGCTCAGGTGAACGAACTCCTGTTTAACTCCCTTAATGTCATAGACTCCCACAGACAAAAAACAGTTTCCTCCCTGCCATTACCGGCCCAAGCTCAGCGCTCTTCACGCACACACACAAACACACGAACTACACCAACACGCAAACATACCTGAACTTTCAAGCACGCCCATTCATCACATCACACCAAAGACAAAGACTTTTGTTTAACTCCAGGTGTTTGGGTTGATTTAATATGTAAACGTTTTTATGATTTTTGTAAGACCTGATTGGTTGAATTTTCTTTTGTTATTTAATTTTCTCTCATTGAGAGATGAAACTGTTGGCGGTGTTGAATCTGCCGGGAGGGTTCTAAGAGATCCGTGCATCAAAGTTTACTGTTATTGGTTTCTTATTTACCTATTTATTTATTTTTGGTTTTCGTTGTAATTGTTTTTCATTTTGTGTGAAGCACGAATGTTTTTCTCTTTATTTAAACCAAGGTGATCTCTTTATATACTTTTCCTTATTACTGTTTCCACCTCGTGTTGAGGGAAGAATGTGTCCCTTATTGGGGTTTAATTAATTGTCCTAATTATTTATTCACTTTTTCCTTTTTTTTGTGTTTTTTCTACATTCATTTTTTGTGCAAATATAGAAACATTTCATAACATAAAACTGAACTTCTGGATTATTTTTGCTTTCGTGTTAGTTTGGAAAAAATATAACCATGAATATGAGATATTCGTTTGAGACTGATTTATGTTTGTAATCGGTGGCTAATAGAGACCTTCCGGGGGTAAAAAAGCAACAAATAACATTTATATTTCGACAAGAGTAAGCTTGTCTGGCGCCCGAACTGTGTATAAGTTAAAGTAGAGATTTTATTTAATTTTTTTGGACCTGCCACCGTTACAAGTGACTAGACCTTGAAAACAGTATAACTGTTGAGAAATTGCATGTAAGATAGGCTGGTAGAGGGAGCGCGGCTTTTGCACTCCTTGTGAGTCTTGAAGCTGGCTTCTGCTGATGAAACTGCAAACTATTCTTCAGTAAATTTCTCTTTAATTAATTGCACTCCTGACACTTGGTCTTCATTTTTCACTACTGGTCCTGGGTCTTATACTGTTACCCCAACACCAGAAAGCACTTACCCCACCTTTAAGGCATGCTGGGTAATTTTCTTATGAGTTACTGTGAATAAACAGCAGAATGATGCTGACATCACAGTATTTACTGCTATGGTTTTACTGTGAATTCACATGATAAAGTTGTCTTTAACCACGACACTGTAAGAAATTATATTGTTTAGTACTGTAATTGTTATGTAGTCACCATGATGGTGATCAGTTTTACATTAGCTTGGGATCTTGGACCTTGTATATTTATATTTGAATTTCTAATCTAGCTAAGTCATAAGTGTGACAAATTAAAACTTTTGTTGAAGCAATGACATAAAATTGTCACGGTTCATGAATCTGCTGTCTCTCTCTCGTCTCGTGTTGTGTCTGTGGGCGTGGTCACTGATTATTGCTGATCAGCAGCGCCAGCTGGTTCCAATTGTTTGTGTCTTTATGTGTGCAGTAACTGGTGTCTCATGCTGTCGGATCGTTGTGGTTTTCCCGGTGTGTGTTCCTGCTCTGGTTTTCCCTCGCTGTTGTCTGGTTCCTGGATTTTCCCCCGTTCTTCGTCGTGTTCTGTCTTCTGGAAATCTCCACTCAGCACTGGGATCACGGGCACCTTCACAAGGACTCACCACACCTGGATCGAGCACCATCACCGTCTGTCCACCGAGGTCCCTGCGTCACCCACCATCGGGCTTGTGATCTGTCTGACCCACCTGTGTTGTGCCAGAGGACTTAACGGTTTCAACCGTGCTTCTTGTGTTCAAATAAAGCGTTTTGCACTTGCATCCTGAGCCTGTCTTTGTTACAAAAATAAGCTAATTGTCAGATTTTTTTTGATTAGTCAAACTATTCTATTATTAGTGTTATATCAGCCTGAAGATTTACCAATATCTTATTTCAAATTCATAACAGTTTATAGATGGATATTTCACAGCTGCTGAGATTTATCTTTGAAAGGTGTGACATCATCCCCCAATAAAATATTTTTCTTCCATCACTTAATGATGCACAGACATCAATACTCATCATACAAAACACAACAACAAACTCCCTTAAATAGGCGCTTTTACGTTTCGCTTTGAAACCAAATCTTCCGCGATCAATTCAGTCAGCTCCTCACTCTCGCGATGAGTGAAATCTGATGAAGGGCCATGTAGGGCCATTTATTTTATGCTTTTTATTTATATTTTATTCTGTTTTTCTCTGTTGTCAGAAACGCTGCAGGTGCGTGAACATTTGATAATGTGTGAATCCAGGTTCTGTTGTTGAGCTGTTCTGTATGCTGCTGTTTGCCAGGTAAAATAAACCTGTGTTTAAAAAAAGTGTCTTTTTAACGGGTCACAGACACTCGTCAATTGTATATTTATTTAATGCCAATTCAATATTATAATCGTATCATTTAACGGTTAATAATCGAATAATAAGTGGCGGTTGTCAGTCGGGAAAATGAACCGAAATGAGCATGCCTATTATAAATTATTTCAGCTCAATCAGTGGCAAAACTCATGGCTCCCATCATGCATTGCGGCCTGAAGCATGTCAGCATTGTTGAGATTCATATGCTTATTCTTGATGTGTGTGTGTGTGTGTGTGTCTAAAGACTTAATTTTCCATAATGTATTAAGTTTAAAATATTTTTTTTTCAGAATGTCTGATCTGTGGCAAGAAAATATTATTGGTGAATATTATCTATTAAAATGCTGAAAACAATATAATCTGATCATCTTTGCTTCTGGGTTTCTTTGCAACAAAATGTGTGTTTTGGTAAACACTGTTAAAAAACCCCCCCACAAACTCACAATAAAAATTCAAGTCAAACTTCCCAACTAAAGCAAACACTGATGATTAATTTTCAATAAATCATCAACATCTAAACCTGTTACTTCTTCATCATCTTATTGTAACATTGATTCAATACCATTACCATTGATTTTTTGATGAAATATCAACATATTTTCAACATTAATTGCATGTGCATAAGATGTTGATTCAATGCAGTTAACATTGACACATTAACGTTGATTTAACATTGTTTCGATGGTGGCTTGCCATCTGGGGAGTGTTTATCACTGTGACTACAACATGTGAATAAATCATTTTGACAAAATTTGATCATGACACACCCTAGAGAAAATCTCACTGACAAATAAAGTCCAATAAATAAAACACCAAGTGTCTTGAGTTGTTTTGCTATCAATAGATGTTAGGGCTGTAACGATTTGACCAAAAATAAAAATCTCGATTAATTGAACATTTTACCTCGATTACGATTAATGAACGATTATTTTGCTCTTTTTTTTTTTTTGCTTTCCTTTCCCCCCCCTCATAGTTCACTGATAAGGTTTGTAGTGTAAATATTTTCTACTATTAAAGGTGGGATATTTTTTTCTAATGAAAAAGTGCATTTCTTTGTGATTTTAAAATACTTGAAGGAAACACTTCACTTTCAGCAGTTATTGTCTATAGGGCAGATTTCTACTTGTACATCAGATAAATTAGCACAGTAGGCCTACATTCCTTTTATATGAATGCATTAATGAGAGAGTGATTGTGTGTGTGAATTAGTCACACCGTCTCTAATCATTATGAAGCTATGAAGGTATTAAAATCTATAACGGTTGAGTTTCTAAGCTACTTTAGTAATAGGCTACATCACAGAACAGCTGACAATGAGTTCCCTTTCAAGGGAACTCACGCTGCGTCACCGCTTTGGGAACGCCTCTGCGTGATTGTGTCTTGAAGCACGTATGTCATCAGTCCAATAGAGAGACGGAACGTCATAGGCGGGTGACGTCATAGACCCGGAAACTATAAAGCACACCGGCAAACACACGCCGTTAGCTTCTGTTGCCTTCAACAAGCGCTCTGTGTCATTGTCATTCTGTGTTGTGTCTGAGTTCAGACTTGTCTTGTTTTTTCAAGTTTGCACTTACACCACATATTAGAGAGAGTTATGGCGAGCGAACAACAGTTCAGACAGTGTGTTCCTCCCTGCTCACGTTACATCACGAGCGGGGATACACATTTGATGTGCTTTGTTTGTTTGGGTGAGCAGCATGCGCAGTCGGCACTCGAGGGTGCGAGGGCTGCGAGCATTGTGAGGCGCTGCCTCTTCGCGTGCTGCGATCCCGCCGGGCGCTCTTTGAGGAGGGCGTCCCAACTTGTGCTCCCCATGGCACGGGTCCCGCTGCTGCTGAGGCTCAGCGGCGACTTATGTCGTGGGGCTCGCAAAAGGATCTGGCAGAGGGGATGGAGACGGGCCCCGCCCCATCTCGTCTTTCACCCAGCAGATCCAGTGCCGCCTCTCTGGGTTCGGGAGCCCGCTCTGCGGATTCTCCCGCCCGGGGAGCGGCCAAGGTGCTACAGCTATCTTCCTCAGAGGAGATTGATATCTGTAGCATCGATGCAGGGGGTGAGGACTCGCCACTTCATTCCCCTGCCAGTGAGGAGCTAATGGATGTGCTCGGCAAAGCTGTGGCCAGATTACACATTGGCTGGCCACATGAACAACATGAGTGAGCTGCCGTAAAAAGCAGACTCGACGAGCGCTTTCTCCCCGCGCGCTCTGTTCAGCCTCCACGTAGGAGTCAGCCGTTTTTCCCGGTCCTGGAAGCGGGCAGTGTCTGCACGCATTTTCACCCCGCATACGTCAGTATACAGCAATATCGCGAGGCTGAATAGACACGTTTATGGTCAATTGCCTCAGGATGAGCAGACACTTGCGAGCTATCTATCACCCGAGTCTGCATCTGCCATAAAGGCTCCGACTTTGCCCACAAAACCTCTGAAAGTGACATCATCTTTTGTGGGCAAAGCATACTCGGCAGCAAGTCAGGCCGCCGCATGTCTGCACATGTCCATCGTGCAGGCATACCAGGCTGATCTGCTCAGAGACCTGGGCCAGAGCCACGAGATCGGAGTTGATACCATCAACGAGCTCCGATCTACAGCTGATCTCGCTCTCCGTGCCACCAAGGAGACGGCCCGATGCGTCGGCCGTTCTATGGCAGCCCTGGTGGCCACGGAGAGGCATTTGTGGCTCAATCTTACGGAGATTAAGGAACGGGACAAGAGCTTTTTGCTTGATGCGCCGCTGTCTCCAGGAGGCCTGTTCGGTGATGCCGTCACCACTGTTACCGACAGGTTCCTGGAGGCAAAGAAAAAGTCTGCGGCGCTCAAGCAGTTCCTTCCCCGTAAGCCCCAGGTCTCGTCTGCTGCTGGGCGGGAGCAGCAGACGCCGAGTACTTGCTCCTCCTACAAGGCGCAGCAAAAAGTGAGTGTCGCCACTCGTACACCCCCTCAGAAAGGGTCGTCGGGTGCGCGACGCTCACAGGCGCAACGTGGCAATATCGCATTATGTTACCTGCTTGAGGAGCCAAGACTGAACTCCTGCGTTCCAGGTAGCACAGCTGATGTGGCAGCGGAAACGTACGTCTCCGTTCCCTCCTCAGGGAACGAGGGTTACATCCGTAACCGAGACTTTCCCTTTCGTTCAGTCACTACGACGTACGTTAGTGACTAACGAATGGGGGTTCCAATATAATCCCACCACTCAGCTGTCTTCCAGTGCCCTGCGTAAGTGTGAGTTCCCTGTCGTAAGGAAAATACGGCCGAAGGACCCACGCTTAACACAGGATTACCAAGGTACACTGGGAAGCATATCCAGTGAAGGAATGCCAAGATGCCTGCCCATAGTGAGGACTTAAGAGTACACATATGACCCGATAAGGGCTGCATATGGGAAACTCTAGGGTACCAACTGCAGGTGGTTTTTTAACCCTAGGGGTGGCAGGGGCATGCCAAGGGAAGGACACCTGCTCGCTAGGGAGGCTTACGGTGGAAATACTCGTGTGGGGGTCGCCAGAGGGGAACCATGCACACGGGGCACCTGGCCGGACATGAGGGTCTGGGCTCGTGAGAGGGCAGACTGAACTGATGTCGGCGTCAGCAGTGCTGGAGGAGCTCAGGGCTCTCGGGGAGCTCACCTGAGGAAAAAATATTGCACGTATCCAGTCCGTGGAGTGGAATGGCGAGCAAGCGAAGACACCTGAGCCTGGCCCATTACCGGCCCCCCGGGGGGGGGCGAGTACATAGTCAGACACTGGCTCCACTCGGAGATTGTAGAATCTGGCGAATATGTTCGGTGTCGCCCAGCCTGCAGCTCTGCAGATGTCTGTTAGCGAGGCGCCATGCGCTAAAGCCCAAGAGCAGGCCGAGTGGAGTGTGCCCTAACCCCAAGGGGACATGGACGACCTTGCTGCTGGTAAGCCAAAACAATGGTGTCCACTATCCAGTGAGACAGCCTTTACTTTGAGAGAGCACTTCCCTTCCGCTCTCCACCATAACACACAAGAGCTGGTCTGAGGTCCTGAAACACTGCGTGCTGTCTACGTAAGCGCGGAGGGCGCGTACTGGACAGAGCAGTGCCAAGGCTGGGTCTGCCTCCTCCAAAGGCAGCGCTTGCAGGTTCACCACCTGGACTTTGAACGGAGTGGTGGGAACCTTGGGCACATATCCAGGCCGGGGTCTCAGGATCACGTGAGAGTTAGCCGGCCCGAATTCCGGGCACGCTTCGTCAACCGAAAATGCCTGCAGGTCCCCGACCCTCTTAAGAGAGGCCAATGTGGTCAGTAGAGCCGTCTTCATCGACATAAACTTAATATCGACCGACCGCAAAGGCTCAAGGGAGGCCTCTGCAGAGCACTTAGAACTACTGCAAGGTCCCAAGAGGGTACGAGAGGAGAGCGAGGAGGATTCAGTCTCCTCGCTCCCCTCAGGAACCTGATGATCAGGTCGTGCTGACTTACCTGATTGTCCCCCAAGAGATCGTGGTAGGCAGATATTGCGGCCACATAAACTTAAAGGAAGGAGGGAGACAGCCTTCGCTCCAACCCCTCTTGGAGGAACGACAGCACGGACCCGATCGAGCATTTCCAGGGGTCTTCTTGGCGGGAAGAGCACCAGGTGACGAAGAGGTTCACTTCAACGCATAGGCATGCCGAGTGGACTCTGCCCTAGCGGAAGTGATGGTGGCGACCACCGGAGGTGGTAGGCAAATCAAACCTGCCGCGTCCCATTCAGGAGCCACACGTGGAGGTTCCAAAGATCGGGACACGGGTGCCAAAGGGTGCCCCGTATCTGAGTAAGGAGGCTCAGAGGAATAAGCCAGGGAGGGCTGTCGCAAGGAGTAAGAGTTCGGGGAACCAGGTCCGGCTGTGCCAGTACGAGGCGACCAGAAGGACCGGCTCCTTGTCCTCCCTGATCTTGCACAGGAGCTGTGCGAGTAGGCTCACTGGGGGGAACGCATAATTGCGTGGGCCCCGCGGCCAGCTGTGCGCAGGAGCATCCGTGCCGAGCGTGTCCTCGGTCAGGGAAAGAACAGGCTGCAGTGGGAAGAGTCGTGGGAGGCAACAGATCTATCTGCGCGTCCCCTAAACTGTTCCCAATCAGCTGGCCGCCTGGGGATGGAGTCACCATTCTCCCAGGAGCAGCTGAAGCCGTGAGCTCGACGGCTGCACAGTTCAGGGCTCCTGGAATATGGACAGCACGAAGGGACCTCAGACGCTTCTGACTCCATAAAACGAGGTGGCGGGCGAGTTGAGACATACGGCGGGAGCGTAGATCGCCCTGGTGGTTGATGTACGCTACAACGGCCGTGTTGTCTGTCCTGACAAGCACATGTTGACCCTTCGGCAACGCCCGGAAGCGGTGCAGGGCGAACCGTACTGCCAGTAACTCGAGGCAATTGACATGCAGGAGGCGCTGGGGTCCTGTCCAGGAGCCCGCGGCTGCTTGTCCATTGCACATGGCACCCCAACCCGTGGCAGAGGCATCCGTCGATACAACAACATGCCTGGAAACTCGTTCTAAGGGCACACCGACCCGTAGAAAACTGAGGTTCGACCACGGGATGAGTGTCTGTAAGCAGGCCCGAGTCACTTGAACCCGGAGCGTGCTAGACAGCCATGCCCACCTCGGGACTCGGTCGCGAAGCCAATGCTGAAGCGGTCTCATATGAAGCAATCCGAGCGGCGTCACCGCGGCTGCAGATGCCATATGCCCCAGGAGCCTCTGAAAAAGGTTTCAGTGGAACCGCACTCTTGCCCCCGAACGACGGAGGCAAGTCAGCAGAGATTGCGTGCGCACTCGCTGGTAAGCAGCACGCACCTGGCGACCAAGTCGGAAAGCATACTGAGAAAAGAGATCCTCTGCACGGGGCACAGTCGCTCCTTTCCCAGTCGACCTGACGGCCCAGACGGGCTAAGTGCTGGAGCACTTGGACTCTGTGTCCGCAGGCCTGCTTACGAGAGTGACCCAGAAGAGCCAGTCATCGAAGTAGTTCAGCATGCGAACCCCGTGCTGCCTGAGTGGCGCAAGGGCTGCCTCGATAGACTACGTAGAGTCACGAGGGGACAGAGCTGCCCGAATGGGAGGACTGCGTACTGAATGTCTGCCCCTCGAGGCAAACCGTAGGAACGGTCCGCGTTGAGGAGGGAGACATGAAAGTAAGCATCTTTCAGGTCAATCGCTGCAACCAAATCTACCGGACGAATGCGTCCGATGAGGCGTTACGCAGTCAACATCTCGAACGGAAGCCAGAGGAGGGTTCCGTTCAAGATGCGAAGGTCCAGGATTGGCCGTAACCCACCGGTTTTCATGGGTACAATGAAGTAGGGGGTGTAGAACCCCGACTTCATTTCGGCTGGAGGGACAGGCTCGATCGCACCCTTCGCCAGCAGGGTGGCAACCTCCGCACGCATGACGGGGGCGTTGGCCCCGATCTCGGTATAGCGGACACCCCTGAAACGGGGGGGAGCCTGCGCGAACTGAATCGCGAAGCCGAGCCTGATGGTCCGCACGAGCCAGCGGGACAGCCCCGGAAGCTGAAGCCAGGCTTCCAGGCACTGCACCAACGGGGTCACTCGGAGCATCGGGGTACCCAGGGTGGGGCAGCGTTACCGGCCCGGACAAGGGAGGCTGTTGGGCGTCCCGGTGTGGGGGCACGGTTAACGGCTGCATCCCGACAGAGGAGACCAGGGAAGGACGCACGTTCCGCTGGGGTCTGCTCTGAGGGGAGGCTGGCGACAGAGAGGGATGCGAGTGGCGGGACCCGAGGGTGGCGCGCACCGTCATCACCGGTCTCTGGCTGCTCAGGGATGGGAGTGTCAGTTCTTTCTTAACCACAATGGGGTACTGCTGACCCGGGGGCCAGCAGCTGCTTTTTTTTAAAACAAAAGATTCTCCCCCGGCCCTCCACCGGGGGAAGGAGCGGCCCTGCCACAGTCTCCTGGAAAGAACTGCCCATCCCTGAGCTGTCCGTGTCAGGAGCGCCGCTTGGCCTGGCGTTTTTACGCGGGCTGCGGGGCTGGAACGGACTGGGGCGCCCTCCTGCGGCTACCTCCGTGCGGCCCGGGGGCTGCTTGGGTGGCGCAGAGGTTGAGGAACCGCAGGAGGGCGCCCTCGGCGGCGAGCGGACTGAGGCGACTGAGCCGGCGGCTGGTGCAGCAGCCAGCCGCCGGGGCAGTACGTGTTACAGCCTCAGTCTGCTCTGGGGCGGCCGAGAACCGTTGGGCGCAATTCTCAGCCGTCCCGCCGAATAAGCCAGCCTGGGATATGGGCGAGTTGAGGAGGCGGGCTCAGTCAACCCCCCCATATCACCAGGTAAGGCCAGGAAATTCTCCCGGACCACAGCTGTGGACATCACCTGACCGAGGGAGCGTGTGGCCACCTTCACCACCCAGAGGGCGGGATCAGTGGCGGCACACAGCTCAAAGAAGAGCCCTGTGTCAGCTCCACCCTTGTGCATGTGCAAAGGGGCGGCGGCCTGCCCCGTAGCTCTGCAGGACCACGCCACCGAAGTAGACGAGCCCACAGGCTTAGGGAGGGTGCTTAGGACAGCCACGCCACGTCAAAGCCCTCTGTGGACACCGTAGTGCGCAACAGAGTGTTCAACAGTGGGGGTGGGCCCAGTGTACCCTAGGCCACGGCCCCATCAAGGGCAGAGAAGGCGGAGGAGGCCACCAAATGGTCGCGGGAAGCACGGGGACTTCCGCGACCGCGTGATCTCCTCATGCATCTCGGGAGCAAAAGGTATTGGGGGCAGGGCCCAACAGCTGTGGCAGAGGGGACTCTCTCCCATCACGGAGATCACTGAGTCTCGACCGCGACATCGCGATGGTCACGTTCCCGCAGTGGGAACATGACACACCCACAATCACTGCCCGAACGTGCTGAAGCCCAAACACATCGAGCAGTGAATGTGCCCATAGACAGCAACGGAGATCGATCGCACCCGGAAGTGCACGGGCGAACCGTCTTGAAAAAGACGTGCCACGCGCAAGCTCTTTTTGTGAGAGGAGCGCCCAGGGAAACACACACCAGCTGTCTAGCAGACCACCGCGCAGATCAGCAGGCAGGAAGTATGCGATCACTGGAACGCGCCGTCACACCAACACCGACTGGAAAGCTGCTCGTCTCGAAGAAGAGTCTCAGAAGGCTTGTGAGGAGTGAAGAGGTAGGTACTCTTGGCTCCGAAAGCAGAAACATAATGCGATATTGCCACGTTCTTCCTTTTATAGGGTTACGTATGTAAATTCCGCATGCCCATGGCTTTGGCACGCCATTGGGCGTTTTCTATATGCTCGAAGATGATAGGCTTCTAAGCGAAACCCCCATTCGTTAGTCACTAACGTACGTCGTAGTGACTGAACGAAAGGGAACTAAGGTTACAGTCGTAACCGAGACGTTTCTGTGCTCCTCTGCGCGTGATCTTCACGTGATGTGCGAGCTACTGTCTGTGAGTGTTCGTGTGCCATAATATATCAGGCATTAGTTCAACATAATACACATCTGTTGGACTAAAATTGCTTCAATGTTCAAACTGGCAGGTCTTAAAACACATACAAATAACAAAGCTTTGTGAGGACGCAGGTGAAAATGATCACACGGCTCTCTCTCACAGAAAACGTCTCAGGTTACAAATGTAACCTTTGTTCCCTGAGAACAGGGAACGAGACACTGCGTCAGCTTTTGCTTACGCTACGGGGAACGCCTCCAGCGTGACTGGTGCCTGAAATCACAATCAAATCACGTCAATCCTATTGACCGACGACAGCCTATGATGTCATCAAGGTGCGACCAGGAAGTATATAAGGGAGCCTTGCCAACATGACAGTATCTCATCGTCTGAAAGGACTGTTTTCGGCAGGCAGGCCCTGCGGCATGGCAAAGCGACGCAGTGTCTCGTTCCCTGTTCTCAGGGAACAAAGGTTACATTTGTAACCTGAGACGTTCCCTTTCGAAAGGGAACTCGCACTGCGTCAGCTTTTGCTTACGCTACGGGGAATGATATACCCACTATGCCATGCCGACGGGAGTGCATGCCCATAGGCAGTGACAACTGTCAAGACAAGCAAATTCTACTGAAATGCCTGAACCACTCCCCTTCTGGTCACAATAGGCTGTCAGTGACAGCGCTCCCTACGGTCATAGCCCAAGCTATCGCCCAAGAAGGAACCTTCACAAACATGAGGTCCTTCCCAGGCCCTGCTCGAAGGCCTGGAACCACCCATTCAACTTAGAAGGGGTTCCTTTAAGGGAACGTGGCAAGGGAACTACGAGGGAACCCTATGCCAGTCACTATTCGGGATGTTCTCACCGAATGCCACCAGGGAGACCTGACCAGGTGACCCAGACTAATGTGGGACACGTAATACGGTCAACCCTGTCTGTACAGTACAGAGCCTCTGGTACTTGCCTCCGAAGAGGCATCCCGCTAGGGTGCTGCAAGAAAGGCAGTAACATCCACTAGCCGGATCTCAGAGACGGGTTATCCCGGAGAGCAGCTCTCAGCGAAGTGCTATATAACCCTTGCTAGCGAGGGGAGTTTAGCCGCTCGATCCTCGGATCTACCAAGCACCTACTTTAAAACGTGCTTAGGAGGCCAGAGGCCTTACAGGCTGATTATGCCAGGGAGGCCCCGAGGGGCCTACAACCCTTAACCAGCGCCAAGCGGCCGTAAGCTCATAGTAGACCCTCATTCGAGAGGAGCTCATAAGCCTGCCTGGTAGGTAGCCATGCAGTAGGCAAACTATGAAAGTCCCCTCCCGTGGGGACCGCATAGCAGCAGTAACGTCTCGTTGTGCTAGGGTAAGAACACCGCCTCCAGGTCTCGCGAACCGCCAGAGACCGGCGCCTGATAGCGGGTGACCACTAGCTGTCAGCGTAAAGCCAGTTGTGCGTTCCCGCCAGGGAAACTCGTTCCCCATGGAGGCCGAGAGGAGCCTCCACCTGGTAACCCTTGCCGACTGCTCGCGTGTCCAACAGCGGAGCTCGCCCTCAGGAAGGCCATACGGGCCTGAAACCTGATCGCAGTCGTGCTAGCCCTCGAGGTAGCTGGGAAGACCAGGGACTCGCTTCATCAGGGAGGCCAAGCGGGCCTACCAACTGCAAAGATATCGGGCACTCACAGCCTAGCTGAACGTGCTACTCGTAGCACTTCATGCTCACCACAGCGGCTGGGGACCGGGAGCTCGCTCTCAGGGAGGTACCATGCCTACCATCTGACAGCAGAACGTGCCGCTCACGGCACTTTACACTCACCAGAGCGTGCCCTTAGAGGAGGCCACGTAGGCCTACTACTCCAAGCGAATCCCCTCAGGGAAGCCCCGTGCAGCTTGCCTGATAGCATCCCATGCTACGATCCGTTACCGAACCTGGGGACCGGGGAACGATTTCAGGGAGGCGCAATGCCTCCACCTGATAGCAGAGCGTGCCGCCCATAGCCAGAATGTGCTACTCATAGCACTTCATGGTCACCGCCTCAGTGGCTGCACTCAGGGAGGCCAGCACTCATGCTAGCCATCCAGTGCCTACTACCAACCATCGAGGGACTTAATGCCAGAGGTGCCCCCTCGGGGGAGACCAGGCAGCGCCTGCTGACCACAGCAGGCCCTCAGGGAGGCCACTCGGGCCTCCACCTGAGCGAAGGTAACCCAAACCGAGAGCCTACCCCTCAGGGCGGCCTCAACGAAGGCTGGCTGCTGCGCCTGGGCTGACGGCAGCTGTCTGCTGCTGACAAAGCCTGGAAATCCAGACCACACCTGGGGACTCATCCCCAAGGAGACTAGCTGACGAAGTTACTGCTGACGTCGACACCAGTGGAGAAGATCCTCCAGGGCCCACTCGTGGGCCACGGCGTCGAGACTTCCTTGCAGGGAGGCCGGTTGACGCTTACTACCTGTTCTGAAGTCCAACTGTCCAGACTGTCCAAGCTGGCTACTAACAACCAGCTGGCTCCTACGCCCTCATCTGGGGCTGGCTCCATCCCAGAGGCAGCTAGGGACAACTGCATCGCCGTGTCCTAGGGCCCCCCGGACGGCGCAGTCTCTGGACCTCAAACATGGACCTAATCACATTGCCAACAGCAGTGTACTCAGCGAAAGTACTTAAACAAAGACCCTCTAAAGCGAGGGGAGTACAACTTACGTCACCTGCCTCAGGGCGGCTGTCTTACTTTCCATGCAGCGGCCAACCATAAGTACGAGGGCGTCAGCCATTGGCAATGCTCGGGCCTCAGGGGAGCATCCGACCAGAACCTCCACAGAGGTTTATCCGATGTTCAGTTCAACCCGAGCCCTAAAGGAGGTGGAGCAGAGACATAGAGCAAGGGTGAAACAATACCCTTTCTTAGAAAATATAGAACCCACCGGCCGAACATCCTCCAGGAAGAGGCCGAGGGCCGCCAAAAGATGGCGGCCACCAAGCTCTGAAAGGCGGAAACGGCAGATAAAGTCTAATCGCAAACCAGCGAAAGACGCTTCACTCCGCCCCACGACCACTGGCAAAGTCGCTGTCTGCTGCAACACCCCGACTGCGTTACTCATAACCCCAGAACGCAGAGAAGGGGGCGGGCCTTGGCCGGACGACTCTGTAACAAGAGGAGGCTGAAACAAGGATGCATAAACCACGCCATGTTCTTATATCAAAAGACAGGCCAGGGGCGAACAACCTTCATTAAAAGGGAACGCCCCCATCCTTGACAAAGCCTAGGCCAAGTGGTGCGGCATAAGACCGCACTAGATCTACTCAGGGCTCGGGAAAGAAATATTATTACCTCTAATATTACACACTGAGGCCCCGAAACCCCTTTTCCCAAAGCCCCGCAGAGCTGGGCGCAGATCTTACTACAGCTCGCGCATTAGCGCGTACCTGGTCTTCAGCTACTTCCCACTTTTACGCTAGGAAAACACAGCTAGCCCTCTACACTACAAGCCCTCGGGCAAGAGCGCGAATGAATCACCCACATAGTGGTAAAAATAACACGGAGAGGCAGCAAGAATCAACTAGCAAAAGTGAGGCATACACACACAACCACATAATGTTGCAAAGAAGATCGTTCTTAGCTTACTCACGGGGAGCTGCAGGCCCTGCGAAATCCCTCGATGATCCAAAATCTCCCCAAGCAATCCCTCAGGGGAGCGACGGTCAAAAAGTCCTGAAAAACATAGTTTTGAAAATGTTTCGCCCTCATAGAGGGGGACTTACCAATCGCTCCTTGCGGTGCTTCAACCCAGCCATCGAGCTAGTATCCGCCCGGGGGGGGGGGGGGGGGGGGGGCGCTTTTAACAAACAAACCAGGCGAGCCGGCAGAATCTTACATTTTCTGCTCATCATAGGCCCACCGGCCTGATGTAAAGTGCCCGGGGGAAAGCCAGAGGAAGGGAAAAAGGCAGCGTTCATCTCCGCGTCCTCGAGGGCGGAGTCTGCTGCCTGCGCTGGTTCCGGTTACCAGCCCCGGCTTCCTTCCTCTTCCTGTTGCGGGTGTCCCGCCTCCCCTGCGCCCCAGTCCTCCGCGGCGGGGGCGCTCGAGAGGCGACGCTGGCTTGCTGTTCCCGTCTCCAGCCCTCAGACTGGAACGGGCCGGGGACACCTGACTGCCTGGGCGCGGTCCCGGACCTCAGCGGGATGCATGTTATAAATGCTGCCGAGCACGCCGTTGCCTCTCCGAACTTTCCCACCACCGCCTCTACGGAGGTGCCGAAAAGCTCGGATTGCAAAACCGGGGCATCCAGGAGAAAGGACTTCTTTCTCCCTGATGTCCAGACGGTTTAACCACAGATGTCTCTCCGTGGCCACCGTCGCCGCCATCGGCGCAATCTGTACGGTGGCCCGGAGAGCGAAAACCGCGGTCCGGCGCGACTCGACTACCGCCTCAGGGGGTCCCTCCCCCTGATCGAGGTCCCTCAGCAGGTCTGCCTGGTACGCCTACAACACTGCTGTGGTGTGCAAAGCCGCCGCAGCATGACCCACTGACATGTACGCCCTGCCATTCAGGCATTAGACCGGCAGGGTGGGAGCCACTGAGGTCCAGCTGAGTTGCATGCTCTTCTCCCAGACAGTAAACACAAAGTGTGTGTGTATCCAAAGTGCAAGCTACACATTCAAAACACACTTCTGCAGAAGTGGCCTCAGCACACTTCATTGTTATCCTTCTTGTAGACGTTTCACGTGAAGACAGGCAAAACAGTCCCTGAAGACGAAGAGATACTGTCATGTTGGCAAGGCTCCCTTATATACTTCCTGGTCGCACCTTGATGACATCATAGGCTGTCGTCGGTCAATAGGATTGACGTGATTTGATTGTGATTTCAGGCACCAGTCACGCTGGAGGCGTTCCCCATAGCGTAAGCAAAAGCTGACGCAGTGCGAGTTCCCTTTCGAAAGGGAACAGCTCATGAGCACTGAACGGAAAAGTTTTCCATAACTTTGTTCTTGAATAGTGCACAGTCGCTTTAATGTTCAAACTGGCAAGCCTTTAAAATCATTTAATTGACAAACGTCATGAGGACGCAAGTGAAAGTGATCTCGGGTGTGTGTGTGTATCAGCGCATATAAGAACGGCAATTAACTTACCTGTATAAACTGTGTAAAACATGCAATTACCCTAGTAATTCTGAGCATCTATAAACACAGATAACTGCTCCTGCATCTTTTCGTGTGCCTGCAAACTGCACTTGATGTGACTGACGGGGCGGAGTCACATAAAAAACGAATTAATCGACATGGGAAAATTACGTCGATTAGAGGTTCTAAATTTCGGTTTCGATTAGTTTTCTGTTAATCGTCCAGCCCTAATAGACGTGTTCTCTCAAGTTCGTTTTGAATGCCTTGTCCTTTCATTATCCTGAAGAAACCTTGATGTTCCTGTCTGACCTGCTGTACAAGATGATCAGAAACTGGTCTTCTAACATTTACAAAGAAGAGAAACTATTCACTCCGTTCTGTCATTCTTGACAGAGACCATTGTATCGGAGATTAGTGGAGAATGAAGAAAAATTTTAACTTTGCTTCTGATTTGTTTGTGATTCTCATGATTATTTATTTCTGAAATGACCATTCTTTCTGACTTAAAATGCTGCTGGACTCTAAGCAATGTCCAATCCAAAAAGACAAGGCAAGGCAAGTTTTTTTGTATAGCACATTTCATACACAGTGGCAATTCAAAGTGCTTTACACAGAAATGAAGTTAAAATATTCATAAGTGAATAAAATAAAAATATACATAGTATAACAGTTATAATAGGAATTAAAAGAAAAGAAAAAATAAAGAAAAGATATATAAATAAAAAGTATAATTAACACTCAAAATAAAAACGGGGTTAAATTGAAACATAATTAAAGTGCAAGCAGTTCGGACAGAGCACAGAGCTCATTTAGTAAAAGCATAAGATAAAAAAAAGCCCAGAGGCTGACAGTAGGGAAGTATTTTTACTTTCCAAGTAATTTTATTTTTCAAGTAAATGTACTTTATCGGTGTTCATCTTTAGAAAACTTTTATTTCACAACATTCAAAAACATAATATTGTAATTTTTACTGCACTACGTTTTATATTGAATATAATTTATTACTTAAGAATCACTAACTTTCTGGCTTAACAACAGCTTAAGTTTGGATGATATGTAGTAAAAGTTTTCCTGAAAGTCATGTGCTTTGCTAGAAAGAGGAGGGATCTCCGTAACACAGATCTTTTCTGATTGGCTGACATGCATCTTGCGTAACACGAGTACACTTATTTAAGCCCACAACAGAAGAGTTCAAGAACACAAGATGCGTTTCTTCCAGATATCCAGCAGAAAACTCATCTCTGGAACACAGATTTCCTCAGGTTTGACTTTTTAAAGTTTACTTTTTTTTCTCACTTTTATTAAAACTAATTGTTTCTGATTCATGGGATATTCTGGGTATGTTAGTTCTATCCGCTTGTAAAGTCGTGACTTAAAGAACACCGTTTTTGGGTCCAAGCCTCAACTCGTTTCACTTGAGAATGCCATCAATGGCAGTTTATGAGCGCAATTTATTCATATTAACCCTTTAGGCGCCAGAGGTTTTTTCCTAAAACGTTCGATTTTTGACATCTTAATTTGAAAAGGCTATATCTTAAAAGTGATAAAAGATAGAGACTTTCTGTAAATTAGATAAATATTAAGTATGACCCAAGGTTTATGTAGGGATTACATTGTCCCATCTAATTTGCATATTATGACGTCATATGGTGGTGGTCACCTTGGATTATAGAATTTTCATGAAAAGTCACATGTTTAAATGATAAATGCAGCACTTCTTTCCCCCCAAAATGTCCCTCACCTTCTGTATGTAATATTGCTTAATACTGAATGCTCAGGTAAATAGTAAACAAACTGTGTAAATCGTTACTAATAAATGGTAGAAACAAACCGAATGCATGTAACGGTTGGCCTTTTGCTGTAGAGACTTTCCATTTACTACATACATAGTTCTAATTCCATGTATGGGGCACATATATTATTCATATGACACACAAATACAAGTAGACAAGACCTGTTTAGTTCAAAAGATCACTCGCCACGGTGAGGCAGAGATCATGAGTGAGATGACGAGACAAGACGAGAGACAGACGCACGCGCGTGTGCTGTGCACAGTTCGGACTACTGTCATTGTTATTGTGATTCCCCACCCTGCCTCCACATTGCCCCATAACTGTATTTGCAATACACAAGTCGCGGTTCAGCTGCGTGAGACAAACACTGCCAGTGTGATTGCAAAACGGGCGAGCGCTGCTCCCGCTCTCCATGCGCACCACTCCTGCCCTGCCAACGCAAAAACGTGTGCGGTGTGAAGCCGGCGTAACACGCCTGCTAACTTCACAATGAACACTCCGACCCCGCGAAACACCACTGTGTTCCCACCACTGACATTGGGCAAAGGACCATCTACATTGGACGTTTTTTTGAGTCAGGGATGAAGTATGACATGTCTGACATCTAGTGGAGGGGAGGTCAAACGAAATTTGACACCCTATTTGACAAAATCGGACGTTTTATTCAGTGCCGCATCTTGTCGAGTAAACTCGACCGTGGCGCCTAGAGGGTTAAAGACAGGATGACCGGGGCCATGTATTGCGAGATTTTGGGGAACAACCTCCTTCCCTCAGTTAGAGCATTGAAGATGGGTCGAGGCTGGGTTTCCAACATGACAATGACCCGAAGCACACAGCCAGGATAACCAAGGAGTGGCTCTGTAAGAAGCATATCAAGGTTCTGACGTGGCCTAGCCAGTCTCCAGACCTAAACCCAATAGAGAATCTTTGGAGGGAGCTCAAACTCAGTGTTTCTCAGCGACAGGCCAGAAACCTGACTGATCTAGAGAAGATCTGTGTGGAGGAGTGGGCCAAAATCCCTCCTGCAGTGCAAACCTGGTGAAAAACTACAGGAAACGTTTGACCTCTGGAATTGCAAACAAAGGCTACTGTACCAAATATTAACATTGATTTTCTCAGGTGTTCAAATACTTATTTGCAGCTGTATCATACAAATAAATAGTTAAAAAATCATACATTGTGATTTCTGGATTTTTTTTTTTAGATTATGTCTCTCACAGTGGACATGCACCTACGATGACAATTTCAGACCCCTCCATGATTTCTAATCTAATAATCAAACATTTTAAAAAGTTAAACATTTGAAATACTTACAGTCTACACAACAGTCTCTGTGCTCACAGCGTCACAGACATTAATATTTTAACGATTTATAAAAGATGAATCACGTCTGGCCATCTGGAATTTTGGTATGGAGATAAAGGTTATGATTATAATTTTTTTGTACTATTACACCACATTGTGTATATTAGCACCGTTTGTTGTTTTTCTTGTGGTATGAGATAGAGCGCTTGGACCCAGAAGCGCTGCTGCGTGAATTCAGAATTAACAACCGGACTGAAGAATTTCCAGAACAGAGTTTAGACAGTCCTGGTTAGTCAGAATGTATGTTTATGTGATGTGTTATATCTCACACAGGTTATGGATGAATTAGGGATCTTCTAAAAATGTGAAAGCATTGAGCTTGGATTAATGCACTAAGAACAAACTTTTTTACTGTGAGGCTGTCTATTTCTTCAGACTGTTTATATAGCCTACATCTGCGATTGCAAAACACAACTAAATAAGACAGCAGGGAATAGAAGCTGCATTTGTGTCGAGAAATGTGATAGAAATATCTGATTCCCAAACAAAATCTTTTAATCAATTGATTCTTTTACATCAATCAAACCGGTGTGAATGATTATTCTCATGAATCTCAAGAGAAGCAGTTTTAGAAGTTATTTTAGCCTTAAATCTTTGATGTGTATGATGATAACTACAATATTATATATATATATATTGTAATATTATATACAGTAATACCAAAATGTGTTTAAAGTGCCCCATTATGTGTTTTCAAATATTACCTTTCATGCAGTGTGTAGTGCAGCTGTTTGTCAATGTAAAAGCGAAGTTTTAAAGATAAAAGTGCACAACAAATAAAGTTGTTGACCTTCCAAAAGAATAAAAGCTGAGCTGCCAAAACGAGTCATCAGCATGTAGCAAAATGGCAAAATGCTAGTGAACAATGTTTACTCTGATCCTCAAACACTGTAGTTTCAACATCATGTCAAGATAATTTTATCCTATGGGACAGTACACACTTTATTTGAACCAGTTGCTCACTCACAACTTGTAAGTGATTAAAGTATTTACCTTTTACTGAGTGCTCAAAATACATATGTGAGTAAAAACCTACAGTGAGAAACGTCCTGCTCAAGTCATCCCTGTGATGGAGGTTCTGGTTGAATCGCTAGGCTTTCCCATCATCAGACTCAAATTTATATTGTAAAATCTACTCCATCATTACAGTTTGTACAATTGCTGAGGATTGAAAACGCCTCCGGAGAACAAATTCATATATGATAATGGGACTTTAGTTTCCGACTTACACTGTAAGGGGTAGACCAATCACAGCATACTGGGCTATCTGACCAATCAGAGCAGAGTAGACCAATCACAGCAGACTGGGCCATCTGACCAATCAAAGCAGAGTAGACCAATCACAGCAGACTGGGCCATCTGACCAATCAGAGCAGAGTAGATAAATCACAGCAGACTGAGCCATCTGACCAATCAGAGCAGAGTAGACCAATCACAACAGACTGAGCCATCTGACCAATCAGAGCAGAGTATACCAATCACAACAGACTGAGCCATATGACCAATCAGATCAGAGTAAACCAATCCTAGCAGACTGAGCCATCTGACCAATCAGAGCAGAGTAGACCAATCACAACAGACTGAGCCATCTGACCAATCAGAGCAGAGTAGACCAATCACAACAGACTGAGCCATCTGACCAATCAGAGCAGAGTAGACCAATCAAAACAGACTGAGCCACCTGACCAATCAGAGCAGAGTAGACCAATCACAACAGACTGAGCCATCTGACCAATCAGAGCAGAGTAGACCAATCACAGCAGACTGAGCCATCTGACCAATCAGAGCAGAGTAGACCAATCACAACTGACTGAGCCATCTGACCAATTAGAGCAGAGTAGACCAATCACAACAAACTGAGACATCTGACCAATCAGAGCAGAGTAGACCAATCACAGCAGACTGAGCCATCTGACTAATCACAACAGACTGAACCAAACCAATCACAACAGACTGAGCCATATGACCAATCAGAGCAGAGTAGACCAATCACAGCATACTGAGTCATCTGACCAATCAGAGCAGAGTAGACCAATCACAACAGACTGAGTCATCTGACCAATCAGAGAAGAGTATACCAATCACAACAGACTGAGCCATCTAACCAATCAGAGCAGAGTAGACCAATCACAACTGACTGAACCATCTGACCAATCAGAGCAGAGTAGACCAATCACAACAGACTGAGCCATCTGACCAATCAGAACAGAGCAGACCAAATCACAACAGACTGAGCCATCTGACCAATCAGAGCAGAGTAGACCAATCACAGCAGACTGAGCCATCTGACCAATCAGAGCAGAGTAGACCAATCACAACAGACTGAGCCATCTGACTAATCAGAGCAGAGTAGACTAATCACAGCAGACTGAGTCATCTGACCAATCAGAGCAGAGTAGACCAATCACAACAGACTGAGCCGTCTCACCGATCAAATCAAACTAGACCAATAACAGCAGACTGGGCCATCTGACCAATCAGAGCAGAGTAGACCAATCACAACAGACTGAGCCATCTGACCAATCAGAGCAGAGTAGACCAATAACAACAGACTGAGCCATTTGACCAATCAGAGCAGAGTAGACCAATCACAGCAAACTGAGCCATCTGACCAATCAGAGCAGAGAAGACCAATCACAGAAGACTGAGCCATCTGACCAATCAGAGCAGAGCAGACCAATCACAACAGACTGAGCCATCTGACCAATCAGAGCAAAGTAGACCAATCACAACAGACTGAGCCATCTGACCAATCAGAGCAGAGTAGACCAATCACAGCAGACTGAGCCATCTGACCAATCAGAGCAGAGAAGACCAATCACAACAGACTGAGCCATCTGACCAATCAGAGCAGAGTAGACCAATAACAACAGACTGAGCCATTTGACCAATCAGAGCAGAGTAGACCAATCACAGCAAACTGAGCCATCTGACCAATCAGAGCAGAGAAGACCAATCACAGAAGACTGAGCCATCTGACCAATCAGAGCAGAGCAGACCAATCACAACAGACTGAGCCATCTGACCAATCAGAGCAAAGTAGACCAATCACAACAGACTGAGCCATCTGACCAATTAGAGCAGAGTAGACCAATCACAACAGACTGAGACATCTGACCAATCAGAGCAGAGAAGACCAATCACAGCAGACTGAGCCATCTGACCAATCACAACAGACTGAACCAAACCAATCACAACATACTGAGCCATCTGACCAATCAGAGCAGAGTAGACCAATCACAACAGACTGAGTCATCTGACCAATCAGAGCAGAGTAGACCAATCACAACAGACTGAGTCATCTGACCAATCAGAGCAGAGTATACCAATCACAACAGACTGAGCCATCTGACCAATCAGAGCAGAGTAGACCAATCACAACTGACTGAGCCATCTGACCAATCAGAGCAGAGTAGACCAATCACAACAGACTGAGCCATCTGACCAATCAGAGCAGAGTAGACCAATCACAACAGACTGAGCCATCTGACCAATCAGAGCAGAGTAGACCAATCACAACAGACTGAGCCATCTGACCAATCAGAGCAGAGTAGACCAATCACAACTGACTGAGCCATCTGACCAATCAGAGCAGAGTAGACCAATCGCAGCAGACTGAGCCATCTGACTATTCAGAGCAGAGTTGACCAATCACGACAGACTGAGCCATCTGACCAATCACAACAGACTGAGCCATCTGACCAATCAGAGAAGAGTAGACCAATCACAGCAGACTGAGTCATCTGACCAATCAGAGCAGAGTAGACCAATCACAACAGACTGAGCCATCTGACCAATCAGAGCAGAGTAGACCAATCACAACAGACTGAGCCATCTGACCAATCAGAGCAGAGTAGACCAATCACAGCAGACTGAGCCATCTGACCAATCAGAGCAGAGTAGACCAATCACAACAGACTATGCTATCTGACCAATCAGAGCAGAGTAGACCAATGACAACAGACTGGGCCATCTGACCAATCACAACAGACTGAGCCATCTGACCAATCAGAGCAGAGTAGACCAATCACAACAGACTATGCTATCTGACCAATCAGAGCAGAGTAGACCAATTACAAAAGACTGGGTCATCTGACCAATCAGAGCAGAGTAGACCAATCACAACAAACTGGGTCATCTGACCAATCAGAGCAGAGCAGATCAATCAAAACAGACTGAGCCATCTGACCAATCAGAGCAGAGTAGACCAATCACAGCAGAGTGGGCCATCTGACCAATCAGAGCAGAGTAGACCAATCACAGCAGACTGGGCCATCTGACCAATCAGAGCAGAGTAGACCAATCACAGCAGACTGAGCCATCTGACCAATCAGAGCAGAGTAGACCAATCACAGCAGACTGGGCCATCTGACCAATCAGAGCAGAGTAGACAATCACAGCAGACTGGGCCATCTGACCAATCACAGCAGACTGAGCCATCTGACCGATCAGAGCAAACTACACCAATCACAGCAGACTGAGCCATCTGACCAATCAGAGCAAAGCAGACCAATCACAGCAGACTGAGCCATCTGACCAATCAGAGAAGAGTAGACCAATCACAGCAGACTGAGTCATCTGACCAATCAGAGCAGAGTAGACCAATCACAACAGACTGAGCCATCTGACCAATCAGAGCAGAGTAGACCAATCACAGCAGACTGAGTCATCTGACCAATCAGAGCAGAGTTGACCAATCACAGCAGACTGAGTCATCTGACCAATCAGAGCAGAGTAGACCAATCACAACAGACTGAGCCATCTGACCAATCAGAGCAGAGTAGACCAATCACAACAGACTGAGCCATCTGACCAATCACAACAGACTGAGCCATCTGACCAATCAGAGAAGAGTAGACAAATCACAACAGACTGAACCATCTGACTAATCAGAGCAGAGTAGACCAATCACAGCAGACTGAGCCATCTGACTAATCAGAGCAGAGTAGACCAATCACAACAGACTGAACCATCTGACTAATCAGAGCAGAGTAGACCAATCACAGCAGACTGAGTCATCTGACCAATCAGAGCAGAGTAGACCAATCACAGCAGACTGAGTCATCTGACCAATCAGAGCAGAGTAGACCAATCACAACAGACTGAACCATCTGACCAATCAGAGCAGAGTAGACCAATCACAGCAGACTGAGCCATCTGACCAATCAGAGCAGAGTAGACCAATCACAGTAGACTGGGCCATCTGACTAATCAGAGCAGAGTAGACCAATCACAGCAGACTGAGTCATCTGACCAATCAGAGCAGAGTAGACCAATCACAACAGACTGAACCATCTGACCAATCAGAGCAGAGTAGACCAATCACAGCAGACTGAGCAATCTGACCAATCAGAGCAGAGTAGACCAATCACAACAGACTGAACCATCTGACCAATCAGAGCAGAGTAGACCAATCACAACAGACTGAGCCATCTGACCAATCAGAGCAGAGTAGACCAATCACAACAGACTGAGCCATCTGACCAATCAGAGCAGAGTAGACCAATCACAACAGACTAAGCCATCTGACCAATCAGAGCAGAGTAGACCAATCACAGCAGACTGAGCCATCTGACCAATCAGAGCAGAGTTGACCAATCACGACAGACTGAGCCATCTGACCAATCACAACAGACTGAGCCATCTGACCAATCAGAGAAGAGTAGACCAATCACAGCAGACTGAGTCATCTGACCAATCAGAGCAGAGTAGACCAATCACAACAGACTGAGCCATCTGACCAATCAGAGCAGAGTAGACCAATCACAACAGACTGAGCCATCTGACCAATCAGAGCAGAGTAGACCAATCACAGCAGACTGAGCCATCTGACCAATCAGAGCAGAGTAGACCAATCACAACAGACTATGCTATCTGACCAATCAGAGCAGAGTAGACCAATCACAACAGACTATGCTATCTGACCAATCAGAGCAGAGTAGACCAATCACAACAGACTGAGCCATCTGACCAATCAGAGCAGAGTAGACCAATCACAACAGACTATGCTATCTGACCAATCAGAGCAGAGTAGACCAATTACAAAAGACTGGGTCATCTGACCAATCAGAGCAGAGTAGACCAATCACAACAAACTGGGTCATCTGACCAATCAGAGCAGAGCAGATCAATCAAAACAGACTGAGCCATCTGACCAATCAGAGCAGAGTAGACCAATCACAGCAGAGTGGACCATCTGACCAATCAGAGCAGAGTAGACCAATCACAGCAGACTGGGCCATCTGACCAATCAGAGCAGAGTAGACCAATCACAGCAGACTGAGCCATCTGACCAATCAGAGCAGAGTAGACCAATCACAGCAGACTGGGCCATCTGACCAATCAGAGCAGAGTAGACCAATCACAGCAGACTGAGCCATCTGACTAATCAGAGCAGAGTAGACCAATCACAACAGACTGAACCATCTGACTAATCAGAGCAGAGTAGACCAATCACAGCAGACTGAGTCATCTGACCAATCAGAGCAGAGTAGACCAATCACAACAGACTGAGTCATCTGACCAATCAGAGCAAAGCAGACCAATCACAGCAGACTGAGCCATCTGACCAATCAGAGCAGAGTAGACCAATCACAGCAGACTGGGCCATCTGACCAATCACAGCAGACTGAGCCATCTGACCGATCAGAGCAAACTACACCAATCACAGCAGACTGAGCCATCTGACCAATCAGAGCAAAGCAGACCAATCACAGCAGACTGAGCCATCTGACCAATCAGAGAAGAGTAGACCAATCACAGCAGACTGAGTCATCTGACCAATCAGAGCAGAGTAGACCAATCACAACAGACTGAGCCATCTGACCAATCAGAGCAGAGTAGACCAATCACAGCAGACTGAGTCATCTGACCAATCAGAGCAGAGTTGACCAATCACAGCAGACTGAGTCATCTGACCAATCAGAGCAGAGTAGACCAATCACAACAGACTGGGCCATCTGACCAATCACAACAGACTGAGCCATCTGACCAATCAGAGAAGAGTAGACAAATCACAACAGACTGAGCCATCTGACCAATCACAACAGACTGAGCCATCTGACCAATCAGAGAAGAGTAGACAAATCACAACAGACTGAACCATCTGACCAATCAGAGCAGAGTAGACCAATCACAACAGACTGGGCCATCTGACCAATCACAACAGACTGGGCCATCTGACCAATCAGAGCAGAGTAGACCAATCACAACAGACTGAGCCATCTGACCAATCACAACAGACTGAGCCATCTGACCAATCAGAGCAGAGTAGACCAATCACAACAGACTGGGCCATCTGACCAATCACAACAGACTGGGCCATCTGACCAATCAGAGCAGAGTAGACCAATCACAACAGACTGAGCCATCTGACCAATCACAGCAGACTGAGTCATCTGACCAATCAGAGCAGAGTTGACCAATCACAGCAGACTGAGTCATCTGACCAATCAGAGCAGAGTAGACCAATCACAACAGACTGGGCCATCTGACCAATCACAACAGACTGGGCCATCTGACCAATCAGAGCAGAGTAGACCAATCACAACAGACTGAGCCATCTGACCAATCACAACAGACTGAGCCATCTGACCAATCAGAGAAGAGTAGACAAATCACAACAGACTGAACCATCTGACTAATCAGAGCAGAGTAGACCAATCACAGCAGACTGAGCCATCTGACTAATCAGAGCAGAGTAGACCAATCACAACAGACTGAACCATCTGACTAATCAGAGCAGAGTAGACCAATCACAGCAGACTGAGTCATCTGACCAATCAGAGCAGAGTAGACCAATCACAACAGACTGAGTCATCTGACCAATCAAAGCAAAGCAGACCAATCACAGCAGACTGAGCCATCTGACCAATCAGAGCAGAGTAGACCAATCACAGCAGACTGAGCCATCTGACCAATCAGAGCAGAGTAGACCAATCACAGCAGGCTGAGCCATCTGACCAATCAGAGCAGAGTAGACCAATCACAGCAGGCTGGGCCATCTGACCAACCAGAGCAGAGTAGACCAATCGCAGCAGACTGAGTCATCTGACCAATCAGAGCAGAGAAGACCAATCACAGCAGACTGAGCCATCTGACCAATCAGAGCAGAGTAGACCAATCACAGCAGACTGGGCCATCTGACCAATCACAGCAGACTGAGCCATCTGACCGATCAGAGCAAACTACACCAATCACAGCAGACTGAGCCATCTGACCAATCAGAGCAGAGTAGACCAATCACAGCAGGCTGAGCCATCTGACCAATCAGAGCAGAGTAGACCAATCACAGCAGGCTGGGCCATCTGACCAACCAGAGCAGAGTAGACCAATCGCAGCAGACTGAGTCATCTGACCAATCAGAGCAGAGAAGACCAATCACAGCAGACTGAGCCATCTGACCAATCAGAGCAGAGTAGACCAATCACAGCAGACTGGGCCATCTGACCAATCAGAGCAGAGTAGACCAATCACAGCAGGCTGGGCCATCTGACCAACCAGAGCAGAGTAGACCAATCGCAGCAGACTGAGTCATCTGACCAATCAGAGCAGAGAAGACCAATCACAGCAGACTGAGCCATCTGACCAATCAGAGCAGAGTAGACCAATCACAACAGACTGAGCCATCTGACCAATCAGAGCAGAGTAGACCAATCACAACAGACTGAACCATCTGACCAATCAGAGCAGAGTAGACCAATCACAGCAGACTGAGTCATCTGACCAATCAGAGCAGAGTAGACCAATCACAACAGACTGAACCATCCGACCAATCAGAGCAGAGTAGACCAATCACAGCAGACTGAGTCATCTGACCAATCAGAGCAGAGTAGACCAATCACAACAGACTGAACCATCTGACCAATCAGAGCAGAGTAGACCAATCACAGCAGACTGAGCAATCTGACCAATCAGAGCAGAGTAGACCAATCACAACAGACTGAACCATCTGACCAATCAGAGCAGAGTAGACCAATCACAGCAGACTGAGCAATCTGACCAATCAGAGCAGAGTAGACCAATCACAACAGACTGAACCATCTGACCAATCAGAGCAGAGTAGACCAATCACGACAGACTGAGCCATCTGACCAATCACAACAGACTGAGCCATCTGACCAATCAGAGAAGAGTAGACCAATCACAGCAGACTGAGTCATCTGACCAATCAGAGCAGAGTAGACCAATCACAACAGACTGAGCCATCTGACCAATCAGAGCAGAGTAGACCAATCACAGCAGACTGAGCCATCTGACCAATCAGAGCAGAGTAGACCAATCACAACAGACTATGCTATCTGACCAATCAGAGCAGAGTAGACCAATGACAACAGACTGGGCCATCTGACCAATCACAACAGACTGAGCCATCTGACCAATCAGAGCAGAGTAGACCAATCACAGTAGACTGGGCCATCTGACTAATCAGAGCAGAGTAGACCAATCACAACAGACTGAACCATCTGACCAATCAGAGCAGAGTAGACCAATCACAGTAGACTGGGCCATCTGACTAATCAGAGCAGAGTAGACCAATCACAGTAGACTGGGCCATCTGACTAATCAGAGCAGAGTAGACCAATCACAGCAGACTGAGTCATCTGACCAATCAGAGCAGAGTATACCAATCACAACAGACTGAACCATCTGACCAATCAGAGCAGAGTAGACCAATCACAACAGACTGAGCCATCTGACCAATCAGAGAAGAGTAGACAAATCACAACAGACTGAGCCATCTGACCAATCACAACAGACTGAGCCATCTGACCAATCAGAGAAGAGTAGACAAATCACAACAGACTGAACCATCTGACCAATCAGAGCAGAGTAGACCAATCACAACAGACTGGGCCATCTGACCAATCACAACAGACTGGGCCATCTGACCAATCAGAGCAGAGTAGACCAATCACAACAGACTGAGCCATCTGACCAATCACAACAGACTGAGCCATCTGACCAATCAGAGCAGAGTAGACCAATCACAACAGACTGGGCCATCTGACCAATCACAACAGACTGGGCCATCTGACCAATCAGAGCAGAGTAGACCAATCACAACAGACTGAGCCATCTGACCAATCACAGCAGACTGAGTCATCTGACCAATCAGAGCAGAGTTGACCAATCACAGCAGACTGAGTCATCTGACCAATCAGAGCAGAGTAGACCAATCACAACAGACTGGGCCATCTGACCAATCACAACAGACTGGGCCATCTGACCAATCAGAGCAGAGTAGACCAATCACAACAGACTGAGCCATCTGACCAATCACAACAGACTGAGCCATCTGACCAATCAGAGAAGAGTAGACAAATCACAACAGACTGAACCATCTGACTAATCAGAGCAGAGTAGACCAATCACAGCAGACTGAGCCATCTGACTAATCAGAGCAGAGTAGACCAATCACAACAGACTGAACCATCTGACTAATCAGAGCAGAGTAGACCAATCACAGCAGACTGAGTCATCTGACCAATCAGAGCAGAGTAGACCAATCACAACAGACTGAGTCATCTGACCAATCAAAGCAAAGCAGACCAATCACAGCAGACTGAGCCATCTGACCAATCAGAGCAGAGTAGACCAATCACAGCAGACTGAGCCATCTGACCAATCAGAGCAGAGTAGACCAATCACAGCAGACTGAGCCATCTGACCAATCAGAGCAGAGTAGACCAATCACAGCAGACTGGGCCATCTGACCAATCACAGCAGACTGAGCCATCTGACCGATCAGAGCAAACTACACCAATCACAGCAGACTGAGCCATCTGACCAATCAGAGCAGAGTAGACCAATCACAGCAGGCTGAGCCATCTGACCAATCAGAGCAGAGTAGACCAATCACAGCAGGCTGGGCCATCTGACCAACCAGAGCAGAGTAGACCAATCGCAGCAGACTGAGTCATCTGACCAATCAGAGCAGAGAAGACCAATCACAGCAGACTGAGCCATCTGACCAATCAGAGCAGAGTAGACCAATCACAGCAGACTGGGCCATCTGACCAATCAGAGCAGAGTAGACCAATCACAGCAGGCTGGGCCATCTGACCAACCAGAGCAGAGTAGACCAATCGCAGCAGACTGAGTCATCTGACCAATCAGAGCAGAGAAGACCAATCACAGCAGACTGAGCCATCTGACCAATCAGAGCAGAGTAGACCAATCACAACAGACTGAGCCATCTGACCAATCAGAGCAGAGTAGACCAATCACAACAGACTGAACCATCTGACCAATCAGAGCAGAGTAGACCAATCACAGCAGACTGAGTCATCTGACCAATCAGAGCAGAGTAGACCAATCACAACAGACTGAACCATCCGACCAATCAGAGCAGAGTAGACCAATCACAGCAGACTGAGCCATCTGACCAATCAGAGCAGAGTAGACCAATCACAGTAGACTGGGCCATCTGACTAATCAGAGCAGAGTAGACCAATCACAGCAGACTGAGTCATCTGACCAATCAGAGCAGAGTAGACCAATCACAACAGACTGAACCATCTGACCAATCAGAGCAGAGTAGACCAATCACAGCAGACTGAGCAATCTGACCAATCAGAGCAGAGTAGACCAATCACAACAGACTGAACCATCTGACCAATCAGAGCAGAGTAGACCAATCACGACAGACTGAGCCATCTGACCAATCACAACAGACTGAGCCATCTGACCAATCAGAGAAGAGTAGACCAATCACAGCAGACTGAGTCATCTGACCAATCAGAGCAGAGTAGACCAATCACAACAGACTGAGCCATCTGACCAATCAGAGCAGAGTAGACCAATCACAGCAGACTGAGCCATCTGACCAATCAGAGCAGAGTAGACCAATCACAACAGACTATGCTATCTGACCAATCAGAGCAGAGTAGACCAATGACAACAGACTGGGCCATCTGACCAATCACAACAGACTGAGCCATCTGACCAATCAGAGCAGAGTAGACCAATCACAGTAGACTGGGCCATCTGACTAATCAGAGCAGAGTAGACCAATCACAGCAGACTGAGTCATCTGACCAATCAGAGCAGAGTAGACCAATCACAGTAGACTGGGCCATCTGACTAATCAGAGCAGAGTAGACCAATCACAGTAGACTGGGCCATCTGACTAATCAGAGCAGAGTAGACCAATCACAGCAGACTGAGTCATCTGACCAATCAGAGCAGAGTATACCAATCACAACAGACTGAACCATCTGACCAATCAGAGCAGAGTAGACCAATCACAGCAGACTGAGCAATCTGACCAATCAGAGCAGAGTAGACCAATCACAACAGACTGAACCATCTGACCAATCAGAGCAGAGTAGACCAATCACAGCAGACTGAGCAATCTGACCAATCAGAGCAGAGTAGACCAATCACAACAGACTGAACCATCTGACCAATCAGAGCAGAGTAGACCAATCACAACAGACTGAGCCATCTGACCAATCAGAGCAGAGTAGACCAATCACAACAGACTAAGCCATCTGACCAATCAGAGCAGAGTAGACCAATCACAGCAGACTGAGCCATCTGACCAATCAGAGCAGAGTAGACCAATCACGACAGACTGAGCCATCTGACCAATCACAACAGACTGAGCCATCTGACCAATCAGAGAAGAGTAGACCAATCACAGCAGACTGAGTCATCTGACCAATCAGAGCAGAGTAGACCAATCACAACAGACTGAGCCATCTGACCAATCAGAGCAGAGTAGACCAATCACAGCAGACTGAGCCATCTGACCAATCAGAGCAGAGTAGACCAATCACAACAGACTATGCTATCTGACCAATCAGAGCAGAGTAGACCAATGACAACAGACTGGGCCATCTGACCAATCACAACAGACTGAGCCATCTGACCAATCAGAGCAGAGTAGACCAATCACAACAGACTATGCTATCTGACCAATCAGAGCAGAGTAGACCAATTACAAAAGACTGGGTCATCTGACCAATCAGAGCAGAGTAGACCAATCACAACAAACTGGGTCATCTGACCAATCAGAGCAGAGCAGATCAATCAAAACAGACTGAGCCATCTGACCAATCAGAGCAGAGTAGACCAATCACAGCAGAGTGGGCCATCTGACCAATCAGAGTAGAGTAGACCAATCACAGCAGACTGAGCCATCTGACCAATCAGAGCAGAGTAGACCAATCACAGCAGACTGGGCCATCTGACCAATCAGAGCAGAGTAGACCAATCACAGCAGACTGAGCCATCTGACCAATCAGAGCAGAGTAGACCAATCACAGCAGACTGGGCCATCTGACCAATCAGAGCAGAGTAGACCAATCACAGCAGACTGAGCCATCTGACCAATCAGAGCAGAGTAGACCAATCACAACAGACTGAGTCATCTGACCAATCAGAGCAGAGTAGACCAATCACAACAGACTGAGCCATCTGACCAATCAGAGCAGAGTAGACCAATAACAACAGACTGAGCCATCTGACCAATCAGAGCAGAGTAGACCAATCACAACAGACTGAGTCATCTGACTAATCAGAGCAGAGTAGACCAATCACAACAGACTGAGCCATCTGACCAATCAGAGCAGAGTAGACCAATCACAACAGACTGAGCCATCTGACCAATCAGAGCAGAGTAGACCAATAACAACAGACTGAGCCATCTGACCAATCAGAGCAGAGTAGACCAATCACAACAGACTGGGCCATCTGACCAATCAGAGCAGAGAAGACCAATCACAGCAGACTGAGCCATCTGACCAATCAGAGCAGAGTAGACCAATCACAGCAGACTGAGTCATCTGACCAATCAGAGCAGAGTAGACCAATCACAGCAGACTGAGTCATCTGACCAATCAGAGCAGAGTAGACCAATCACAGCAGACTGAGTCATCTGACCAATCAGAGCAGAGTAGACCAATCACAACAGACTGGGCCATCTGACCAATCAGAGCAGAGAAGACCAATCACAGCAGACTGAGCCATCTGACCAATCAGAGCAGAGTAGACCAATCACAGCAGACTGAGTCATCTGACCAATCAGAGCAGAGTAGACTAATCACAGCAGACTGAGTCATCTGACCAATCAGAGCAGAGTAGACCAATCACAATAGACTGAGCCATCTGACCAATCAGAGCAGAGTAGACCAATCACAGCAGACTGAGTCATCTGACCAATCAGAGCAGAGTAGACCAATCACAATAGACTGAGCCATCTGACCAATCAGAGCAGAGTAGACTAATCACTGCAGGCTGGGCCATCTGACCAATCAGAGCAGAGTAGACCAATCACAGCAGACTGGGCCATCTGACCAATCAGAGCAGAGTAGACTAATCACAGCAGACTGAGTCATCTGACCAATCAGAGCAGAGTATACCAATCACAGCAGACTGAGCCATCTGACCAATCAGAGCAGAGTAGACCAATCACAGCAGACTGAGCCATCTTACCAATCAGAGCAGAGTAGACCAATCACAGCAGACTGAGCCATCTGACCAATCAGAGCAGAGTAGACCAATCACAGCAGACGGAGCCATCTGACCAATCAGAGCAGAGTAGACCAATCACAGCAGGCTGGGCCATCTGACCAATCAGAGCAGAGTAGACTAATCACAGCAGACTGAGTCATCTGACCAATCAGAGCAGAGTAGACTAATCACAGCAGGCTGGGCCATCTGACCAATCAGAGCAGAGTAGACCAATCACAGCAGACTGGGCCATCTGACCAATCAGAGCAGAGTAGACCAATCACAGCAGACTGAGCCATCTGACCAATCAGAGCAGAGTAGACCAATCACAACAGACTGAACCATCTGACCAATCAGAGCAGAGTAGACCAATCACAGCAGACTGAGCCATCTGACCAATCAGAGCAGAGTAGACCAATCACAGCAGACTGAGCCATCTGACCAATCAGAGCAGAGTAGACCAATCACAGCAGACTGAGCCATCTGACCAATCAGAGCAGAGTAGACCAATCACAGCAGGCTGGGCCATCTGACCAATCAGAGCAGAGTAGACCAATCACAACAGACTGAGCCATCTGACCAATCAGAGCAGAGTAGACCAATCACAGCAGACTGAGCCATCTGACCAATCAGAGCAGAGTAGACCAATCACAGCAGACTGAGCAATCTGACCAATCAGAGCAGAGTAGACCAATCACAACAGACTAAGCCATCTGACCAATCAGAGCAGAGTAGACCAATCACAGCAGACTGAGCCATCTGACCAATCAGAGCAGAGTAGACCAATCACGACAGACTGAGCCATCTGACCAATCACAACAGACTGAGCCATCTGACCAATCAGAGAAGAGTAGACCAATCACAGCAGACTGAGCCATCTGACCAATCACAACAGACTGAGCCATCTGACCAATCAGAGAAGAGTAGACCAATCACAGCAGACTGAGTCATCTGACCAATCAGAGCAGAGTAGACCAATCACAACAGACTGAGCCATCTGACCAATCAGAGCAGAGTAGACCAATCACAACAGACTGAGCCATCTGACCAATCAGAGCAGAGTAGACCAATCACAACAGACTGAGCCATCTGACCAATCAGAGCAGAGTAGACCAATCACAGCAGACTGAGCCGTCTGACCAATCAGAGCAGAGTAGACTAATCACAGCAGACTGAGTCATCTGACCAATCAGAGCAGAGTAGACCAATCACAGCAGACTGAGCCGTCTGACCAATCAGAGCAGAGTAGACCAATCACAGCAGACTGAGCCGTCTGACCAATCAGAGCAGAGTAGACTAATCACAACAGACTGAGCCATCTGACCAATCAGAGCAGAGTAGACCAATCACAGCAGACTGAGTCATCTGACCAATCAGAGCAGAGTAGACCAATCACAACAGACTATGCTATCTGACCAATCAGAGCAGAGTAGACCAATTACAAAAGACTGGGTCATCTGACCAATCAGAGCAGAGCAGATCAATCAAAACAGACTGAGCCATCTGACCAATCAGAGCAGAGTAGACCAATCACAGCAGAGTGGGCCATCTGACCAATCAGAGCAGAGTAGACCAATCACAACAGACTGAGCCATCTGACCAATCAGAGCAGAGTAGACCAATCACAGCAGACTGAGCCATCTGACCAATCAGAGCAGAGTAGACCAATCACAACAGACTGAGCCATCTGACCAATCAGAGCAGAGTAGACCAATCACAGCAGACTGAGCCATCTGACCAATCAGAGCAGAGTAGACCAATCACAACAGACTGAGACATCTGACCAATCAGAGCAGAGTAGACCAATCACAGCAGACTGAGCCATCTGACCAATCAGAGCAGAGTAGACCAATCACAACAGACTGGGCCATCTGACCAATCAGAGCAGAGTAGACCAATCACAACAGACTGGGCCATCTGACCAATCAGAGCAGAGTAGACCAATCACAGCAGACTGGGCCATCTGACCAATCAGAGCAGAGTAGACCAATCACAGCAGACTGGGCCATCTGACCAATCAGAGCAGAGAAGACCAATCACAGCAGACTGAGCCATCTGACCAATCAGAGCAGAGTAGACCAATCACAGCAGACTGAGCCATCTGACCAATCAGAGCAGAGTAGACCAATCACAACAGACTGAGCCATCTGACCAATCAGAGCAGAGTAGACCAATCACAGCAGACTGAGCCATCTGACCAATCAGAGCAGAGTAGACCAATCACAACAGACTGAGACATCTGACCAATCAGAGCAGAGTAGACCAATCACAGCAGACTGAGCCATCTGACCAATCAGAGCAGAGTAGACCAATCACAACAGACTGGGCCATCTGACCAATCAGAGCAGAGTAGACCAATCACAACAGACTGGGCCATCTGACCAATCAGAGCAGAGTAGACCAATAACAACAGACTGAGCCATCTGACCAATCAGAGCAGAGTAGACCAATCACAACAGACTGGGCCATCTGACCAATCAGAGCAGAGAAGACCAATCACAGCAGACTGAGCCATCTGACCAATCAGAGCAGAGTAGACCAATCACAGCAGACTGAGTCATCTGACCAATCAGAGCAGAGTAGACCAATCACAGCAGACTGAGTCATCTGACCAATCAGAGCAGAGTAGACCAATCACAGCAGACTGAGTCATCTGACCAATCAGAGCAGAGTAGACCAATCACAACAGACTGGGCCATCTGACCAATCAGAGCAGAGAAGACCAATCACAGCAGACTGAGCCATCTGACCAATCAGAGCAGAGTAGACCAATCACAGCAGACTGAGTCATCTGACCAATCAGAGCAGAGTAGACTAATCACAGCAGACTGAGTCATCTGACCAATCAGAGCAGAGTAGACCAATCACAATAGACTGAGCCATCTGACCAATCAGAGCAGAGTAGACCAATCACAGCAGACTGAGTCATCTGACCAATCAGAGCAGAGTAGACCAATCACAATAGACTGAGCCATCTGACCAATCAGAGCAGAGTAGACTAATCACTGCAGGCTGGGCCATCTGACCAATCAGAGCAGAGTAGACCAATCACAGCAGACTGGGCCATCTGACCAATCAGAGCAGAGTAGACTAATCACAGCAGACTGAGTCATCTGACCAATCAGAGCAGAGTATACCAATCACAGCAGACTGAGCCATCTGACCAATCAGAGCAGAGTAGACCAATCACAGCAGACTGAGCCATCTTACCAATCAGAGCAGAGTAGACCAATCACAGCAGACTGAGCCATCTGACCAATCAGAGCAGAGTAGACCAATCACAGCAGACGGAGCCATCTGACCAATCAGAGCAGAGTAGACCAATCACAGCAGGCTGGGCCATCTGACCAATCAGAGCAGAGTAGACTAATCACAGCAGACTGAGTCATCTGACCAATCAGAGCAGAGTAGACTAATCACAGCAGGCTGGGCCATCTGACCAATCAGAGCAGAGTAGACCAATCACAGCAGACTGGGCCATCTGACCAATCAGAGCAGAGTAGACCAATCACAGCAGACTGAGCCATCTGACCAATCAGAGCAGAGTAGACCAATCACAACAGACTGAACCATCTGACCAATCAGAGCAGAGTAGACCAATCACAGCAGACTGAGCCATCTGACCAATCAGAGCAGAGTAGACCAATCACAGCAGACTGAGCCATCTGACCAATCAGAGCAGAGTAGACCAATCACAGCAGACTGAGCCATCTGACCAATCAGAGCAGAGTAGACCAATCACAGCAGGCTGGGCCATCTGACCAATCAGAGCAGAGTAGACCAATCACAACAGACTGAGCCATCTGACCAATCAGAGCAGAGTAGACCAATCACAGCAGACTGAGCCATCTGACCAATCAGAGCAGAGTAGACCAATCACAGCAGACTGAGCAATCTGACCAATCAGAGCAGAGTAGACCAATCACAACAGACTAAGCCATCTGACCAATCAGAGCAGAGTAGACCAATCACAGCAGACTGAGCCATCTGACCAATCAGAGCAGAGTAGACCAATCACGACAGACTGAGCCATCTGACCAATCACAACAGACTGAGCCATCTGACCAATCAGAGAAGAGTAGACCAATCACAGCAGACTGAGCCATCTGACCAATCACAACAGACTGAGCCATCTGACCAATCAGAGAAGAGTAGACCAATCACAGCAGACTGAGTCATCTGACCAATCAGAGCAGAGTAGACCAATCACAACAGACTGAGCCATCTGACCAATCAGAGCAGAGTAGACCAATCACAACAGACTGAGCCATCTGACCAATCAGAGCAGAGTAGACCAATCACAACAGACTGAGCCATCTGACCAATCAGAGCAGAGTAGACCAATCACAGCAGACTGAGCCGTCTGACCAATCAGAGCAGAGTAGACTAATCACAGCAGACTGAGTCATCTGACCAATCAGAGCAGAGTAGACCAATCACAGCAGACTGAGCCGTCTGACCAATCAGAGCAGAGTAGACCAATCACAGCAGACTGAGCCGTCTGACCAATCAGAGCAGAGTAGACTAATCACAACAGACTGAGCCATCTGACCAATCAGAGCAGAGTAGACCAATCACAGCAGACTGAGTCATCTGACCAATCAGAGCAGAGTAGACCAATCACAACAGACTATGCTATCTGACCAATCAGAGCAGAGTAGACCAATTACAAAAGACTGGGTCATCTGACCAATCAGAGCAGAGCAGATCAATCAAAACAGACTGAGCCATCTGACCAATCAGAGCAGAGTAGACCAATCACAGCAGAGTGGGCCATCTGACCAATCAGAGCAGAGTAGACCAATCACAACAGACTGAGCCATCTGACCAATCAGAGCAGAGTAGACCAATCACAGCAGACTGAGCCATCTGACCAATCAGAGCAGAGTAGACCAATCACAACAGACTGAGCCATCTGACCAATCAGAGCAGAGTAGACCAATCACAGCAGACTGAGCCATCTGACCAATCAGAGCAGAGTAGACCAATCACAACAGACTGAGACATCTGACCAATCAGAGCAGAGTAGACCAATCACAGCAGACTGAGCCATCTGACCAATCAGAGCAGAGTAGACCAATCACAACAGACTGGGCCATCTGACCAATCAGAGCAGAGTAGACCAATCACAACAGACTGGGCCATCTGACCAATCAGAGCAGAGTAGACCAATCACAGCAGACTGGGCCATCTGACCAATCAGAGCAGAGTAGACCAATCACAGCAGACTGGGCCATCTGACCAATCAGAGCAGAGAAGACCAATCACAGCAGACTGAGCCATCTGACCAATCAGAGCAGAGTAGACCAATCACAGCAGACTGAGCCATCTGACCAATCAGAGCAGAGTAGACCAATCACAACAGACTGAGCCATCTGACCAATCAGAGCAGAGTAGACCAATCACAGCAGACTGAGCCATCTGACCAATCAGAGCAGAGTAGACCAATCACAACAGACTGAGACATCTGACCAATCAGAGCAGAGTAGACCAATCACAGCAGACTGAGCCATCTGACCAATCAGAGCAGAGTAGACCAATCACAACAGACTGGGCCATCTGACCAATCAGAGCAGAGTAGACCAATCACAACAGACTGGGCCATCTGACCAATCAGAGCAGAGTAGACCAATCACAGCAGACTGGGCCATCTGACCAATCAGAGCAGAGTAGACCAATCACAGCAGACTGGGCCATCTGACCAATCAGAGCAGAGAAGACCAATCACAGCAGACTGAGCCATCTGACCAATCAGAGCAGAGTAGACAAATATAATACTAATAATAATAATTCATAATAAATAATTATATATAAAAATAATTATAACATGTATGAAATATATTCCATTATATGTGTGCTTATATTATACACATGCAGTGCCATATCTGATCACATGTACATCTATATATTCTGAAGTGTATGACTGAATATGAATGACATGCATTCTGATATATGAGTAAATCTATTGTCACATGTTTGTTGTAGAACAGAAGTGAGGTAAGATCAGAGCTGCAGAAGTTCCTCTCTGACCGATCACAGCAAACCTGTTGATGTGAGTACATTTCTCTGCTTCTGTTCAATCAGTCCTAAATTAAGGAGAATTTCTCACACAAACTCTTTCTTCACAGTCATTTATCCAGGAAGAGAAGATCCTTGAAGAAGTCCAGAGACCAGATTGAGTTCCTGAACTCTGTTCCTCTGTTGCATCATGGCGAGTGTGGCCTTGAAACAACCTCAACAGCCTGAATCTTCTGGACATGGTAAAACCACTCTTGAGGAAGGGGGAAGAGCCCCACCTGCTGTCACTTTAGATTACATACTTAATGATTCACTATCATATTTATATAAGTTCAAGCCATTATGTCAAGCTAAACAAGATGCTGAAGAGAAATATAACATTGAAATGGAGGCTGATGGTTGCTGGTCAGAGGAGGATATCAGACGAGTTTGGGGGAAAACACAAGGAATGGGGGAAGAAAGACACAACTGGACTATTGTGATATTGCTTCAGCTGACAGAAAGAAAGAGAAAAGTCCAGAAATTAGACACTGATGACGAATGTTGGCCAATATATGGTGTCCGTCAGAGCAGGACTGAGACAGAACATCTGGTCTGTGATCAGAACACTAAGGAAATTTCCGGTGTTCCCAGAGGCCATTCCTGGAAACGTGTAGAAAATGATGAAAGAGATGCTGTGGGAGGTGAGCAGGGTTCCATCTACATACGAATCCCACTCACACAAATGCTTCACAATGAACCAACTCTCACAGTATTCGAAGCTCCACCAGTCCCATCTCCCTATAAATTAATAGATGGATCTCCTTCATACACTGATTTAAGGAGAAGAAAATCTTACGCCATGTCATTCGACAATGACACCAAAAATGCTGAATGGGTGTATGAGATATTGAACAGACAAACTTTAGCTAACAATTGTGAGCAGGAAGGATTTGGGCATGGTTATGACAGAGGTCATCTGGCTGCAGCTCGCAATCACAGGTGGTGTCGGGAAGCCTTTAATGATGCTAATTTGAGCAGCAACATAGCACCACAGCTTAGGAGCTTAAACAATGGCCCATGGAAAAGTTTAGAGAATTGGTGTCGAAAGCTCACAGAAGAACCCAGGATCCGTAATGTCCATGTGTACTCTGGACCACTTTACCAAAGAGATATACAGATGAATCCTCCAGAGCTGCAAGGGAAAACAGTGCCAAGTGACTTCTTTAAGGTGATAATTGTGGAGAAAGAGGATGGGACAGTAGAATGTGTAGAATGTTATCTGGCACCCAATCACCGAATAACAAATAGAGACAGAGCATATGCAGACTTACCACATACAGTATTTGATTTTATTGAATATATTGAGCGTGAGTCTGGGCTGGAGTTCATAGAGCGCAGACCCAATGTGAGACAGGAGAGAACAATAGCAGAGAGACTGCAGGGAGAAGATCTGGATGAAATAACACGTCGTGCTGATATAGAAGTCAGAATATGCTTTAATATGGATTACTGATAATAATCTGATGCTGATAATGAGTGTATTGATCGCTGACGCGTGTGCAGTAAATATTGCTGTGTGCTCTGATGAGAGTTGTGTTTGATCTTCTCTATGAGTGTGTTTGGATGAACTGACCGTCTGAATATGAAAAGAAGAGCCGATGATCTCACTTCTGATTAATAACCCCATACTGTACTGATATATGCACAGCATTCAAAAACACTTTCTCCTGCTTTCATCAACGCTTTCTCATGATCTTACAAACCTGTTCCTCTGAGCGCTCATGAGCAAATGCCATACATTAGTTTTAGACAGTCATATAATGATTATGCTTAACATATGCTTATGGATTCATGTTTCTGTTCAAAAACAGATTTATTATTATTATTAGATTATTATACTTATTGTTTTTTTATAGTTCCGATGACTTTTGTATTATTCTAAAGTGTGTGAAATCATAGTAATAATCATAATAATGAGTGTTTTCAAGCATGAGTGAGTGAATTACTCAACGAGTCTGTGTTGATGATCATCATTCGCTCATGTTCGTCATATCTAGTTTTCTCCATTGTAATTATTTTGTAACTCAGAGACACACAGACATGTTTGTTTGTTTATGTGTATCTATATGACATTATATATTCCATGTATTTTGATTATGTTATTCATTGCTTGGCATCTTATTCTGATTCTGCTGTGTTGATGTGTGTTATTGTTATATTGTCAGCATATTAGCTCATTTTTGACATTATTTGTTTTGTGTAATAATGCTTTGGCAATAATGTAAACACAATCATGCCAATAAAGAACTTTATATTGGATTGAAATTAAACAAATGGTCGAGTGTCTTTGCAGCTCCTCCACATTATCAAAGGGAAATGTCTCCGATCAGGAAAGATGAACGCAGACGAGGAAAAGACAGGAAACACACACCTGACAATATTATCCCAGATAACACACACTTGTGTTGACACATTAACACACACATACACACACACTCTGGAGAGAACAGAGCAAATGCAGCAGCTCAACTCAAACATGCATGAAAACACCTTTAACCAGGACTTTCCCTTTATTAAAGCTGCTGTCCGTAACTTCATTTGTGTTCAAGATTTACAAAAGCTTCATGCCGCAATGCATGCTGGGTGCCCTCATAGTACAAAACTCATCCAATACCATCCATACACTCAAACACTTGATCAGATCAGGACTCAATGATTATGACATCATCAAGAAACATCTTATCATATTTTCTCTCGCCATAACAAACAGAGTTTATTAAAATACAGTTACAGCAGCCAGAGAGGAACTAAAAGACAAGGGTCAAGGGTCAAATAAAGGGTCCATTAATCAGATTCTGGAGACTTCAAATGAAACATCAGCATCTAAACCTCTGTTCATCTCAATAAGAGCTTGTGTGTGTGTGTGTGTGTGTGTGTGTGTGTGTGTGTGTGTGTGTGTGTGTGTGTGTGTGTGTGTGTGTGTGTGTGTGTGTGTGTGTGTGTGTGTGTGTGTGTGTGTGTGTGTGTGTGTGTGTGTGTGTGTGTGTGTGTGTGTGTGTGTGTGTGTGTGTGTGTGTGTGTGTGTGTGTGTGTGTGTGTGTGTGTGTGTGTGTGTGTGTGTGTGTGTGTGTGTGTGTGTGTGTGTGTGTGTGTGTGTGTGTGTGTGTGTGTGTGTGTGTGTGTGTGTGTGTGTGTGTGTGTGTGTGTGTGTGTGTGTGTGTGTGTGTGTGTGTGTGTGTGTGTGTGTGTGTGTGTGTGTGTGTGTGTGTGTGTGTGGAGTCATGACGTCTGAAACATCCAATAATAACATGTTCAAACAAACTCTTCATTAAACGTCACTGGACTAAACACCAAGTCAACAATACGTCTAGTGTTCATCCAAACACAGGAAGTAACTCTGGCAAATACACACTACAGTCACATATAACACACATCTGACACAAAACTATTACTATTACATTATAAATAAACATATTACTATAAATAAAGATATTATTTAAACAAACATTTAACATTCACAATCAGGGTATCTTCTGTCCATTCCAAATCCGTTTTCAATTAAAAAACAGAAAACAAAAAAACATTGTTTTTCGTTTTTTTCATTTTTTTCAGAAAAACAAGATTTCGGCTTGATTTTTCGTTTTTCATTCAGAGGGAGAAAAATGAATAAACAATTTGAATATTCGATTTCTACAGGTGGGCGGGAATTATACGCCCCTTTCTGCTGATTGGTCAGCCGAAGATCAAACTATTCCGTCATCGGTTCTTCCTCAGTTCCGCTCAGCAGAATAAAAGTCCTGCGCTTCTTAACTACGGATTCTTAACGCGTTTATTGCAACTACATTTCATATTTTTCTCATTCAACCAACCAGACTAACGAATGGCTCGGCAAAACCCGTACCGGGGCAGAGCCCAGAGCCTAGATATAAATTCACCTCTTTGCATCAGCTGGCAGGATATACGACGGCTGTCATAGCCTACCTTGGTTAATAAATTAAAAATATTTATAAATATTTTAAACACTAATACAAAAAGGAAAGAATAATGCGTTGCAACCAGACAACCGGAGAACTATTCAAATACATACTCTTTTATTTTATGATTTATGCCTTGTGTTTTATTAAAATTGATTATAATTGATATCGCAAAAGGGTGCTTGTGTACAGCATAAGCTGCTCCACACTCGCACACACGAATGCAACACAAGATTTTCATTAAAGCCTGTAATAACTTGCCATTTCAGTTTGTTTCTCAAACCCTACATTATACTTCAGAGCACTTGGAATATGGCATAGTTGCATAGCCTATATGGATTTTGCATCCACTTTTTTAAAAAAGGGGGCAAATGCGAGTAGGACATTTTTTGTGTCTATGTGTGTTCCGAAAAAAAGAAGGTAATAAGCATAACAACATCATTTGCTAGTTACCCTGGTTCACACAGTTCCAATAAATTGCGATGGGTTAAATAAACGTAATAAACTGCAGATAAACGCACCAGTCAGGCACGGACATGTTCAGTAAATACGCAGCAGTTATTACTTTGAGTTTATTTCATATTGAGTAAATAAATGTCCAATGACCCCCATATAATTAGGCTATAACAGTGATTAAGCAACATGCGAACGTTGCATTGTAGTAAAATCTGCATTTTATTATTAGCCTACATTCAGAAGTAGTGTAAAACGCAGCTAAATAAAATACAATATTAACATATAGGCCTAATAAACACTATTAATATGTAGGCTAAGTGTATTTTACTTCCCTTTACTGTATGACAAATCCTTAAATTATTGGTATTAAGAAAATAACAAGAAGGAAAAATAGAAGTAGCCATATAATAAAACATATACATAGAAGTCTATATAAAATAGTCTATATATTGTGCCATTTATTAAAAACAACATTTAATTTTAACACCAAGCCTAAATGAAATTATTTGAATAGAAACTGTCTCGACATTAGGCTTGTCTTTCGTGCATCTTTCATTCGGTCCAAAGTTTCCATATTTGCAATGTAACATGTGGATGCTACTATACTATTTATGTAAAGAAGGCTTCATACTTCAGTCGAATCCCATACGCGTATAGGCTAAATCAGCACCTTCACATGCAGAGATATGAGTTTGGAATAACAGCAAGTACTGACTTTCACAGCTTTAATATTGTACAATAGACAAATTAAATTAAGCAGAATAACTTTGTATATGTTTGGTTTTATTTTGATAATGAACAGGCTGCGATGTCAAGTCAGCAATGGCAGAACTGATCGCCGGCGCCATCACTTAATTTTTTCCCCATTGGAAGCAGTAAAATATTTAATTTATTTGTGTAAATTTAAAATTACTACAAAATGTCATGCCTTTGAAAAATAAAGAAAACAGAATGCGCCACTTTATCGTGTCTCTGTCTCAACATTTTTCTGACGCAGAAACATGAACTAAAATACAGCAAATACTGGACGCGTCCACTGATCTATATAAAATATATTCTCGATATAGATCAGTGGATGGGCCTACTTTAAAAAGTCAACATTTTGATTATTTGACGTTAAATGAATTATATAAGTCACTTTGGAAAAAATCACAGCATGTTTCATGATAAAAAACGTAACTTTACAGTCCAGAAAATACTGTAGGATATAGAAAATTATTTTGCGGACCCCCTGGCACTTTGCTTGTCTAAAGCCGCTGGTCTACACAGAAGAAAGCCCTGTCTAGGCTCTGTTCCGGTACGGGTTTTGCCGAGCCATTCGTTAGTCTGGTTGGTTGATGAGAAAAATATGAAATGTAGTTGCAATAAACGCGTTAAGAATCCGTACAGCTGCAGAAGCAGGGCTTTTATTCTGCTGAGCGGAACTGAGGAAGAACCGATGACAGAATAGTTTTTTATCTTCGGCTGACCAATCAGCAGAAAGGGGCGTATAATTCCCGCCCACGTGTAGAAATCGAATATTAAAACTGTTTATTCATTTTTCTACCTCTGAATGAAAAACGAAAAATCAAGCCGAAATCTCGATTTCGTTTTTCTGAAAAAAATCAAAAACGAAAAACTATTTGTTTTTGCCCAATTCGGGGTTTTTTTCCAAGAAATTTCTCAAACACCAACTGAATTATTGTGCAATAGAGAAGAAAGCTCTCACATTATTACTTGCTATTCAACATTTTGAAGTTTACATTGGGTCAAGTGCTCTACCAATTACCGTGTATACTGACCACAATCCCTTAGTTCTTCTTCAACGTATGTCAAATGCTACTCACAGGCTCATGCGTTGGGCATTCATTTGTTAGTGTTTTAATTTGAATATCCAGCATAAAAAAGGAGTTGAAAACGTGATCGCAGACACTCTTTCACGTATCTATTCTTAAACCCCTATGGTTTTATGGTGCGTTCACGCCAGGCGTGAATGAAGCGAATAAATTGCCCTATTCGTGCATAGTTGGATGCTTGAACATTTTGAGTTTACTCACTTCATTCGCGCGTGACATTCACTACACAACAGATGCGAATTTGCGTCATGGGAGGGGCTTCTCTTGCCCGGCGGCTCGTCTCATTGCGAAATGGCTGACATGGATAGTTTTAAAATACGGTGAATAAGCTCAATTTGCCAGCTTTAACTAGCTTGTAGTCTCAATAGGGTGAATTCAGAGTGATTGGGACACTTTTTCCATTTTCATCTTAATGGCAAAAAGTGTCCCAATGACCCTGAAATCACCCTATGTAGAGCTCAAATTGAGTAAAGAGCATTTTTTTTACAACTTACCAGATTGTCCGACCTCCTCACTCACTTTCTTCCAAGCAAGATCCTTTTATTCCTGTTTCTATAAAGTCTGAAGATGTATCATACAGCTCGGGGTATCTACACATGATTTTGTCCTCATTGTTGTCACTACTAGAGCAAGCTCCTGATTGGTTAACGCGGCGCGAATATCCGCCAAAGTTCAGATTTTTCAACTTGCATCAAATGCTCAATTTGCGACATCCGCACCACCTCATTCGCACAATTCGCGTCGCAGAATGTCTATTCACGTCTTTTCATTGACTTTATATCTTATGTCTTTTTAGAAATGTGTGCTTGACGTATTATACACAAACCGAAGCCTTGTTTGTCATTGGTCATGTGATTTCTCAACACAAGCTTTGAATCGGGGCTTCATCTGGCATGCCCATTTATTCTCGACACAAGCTCCGATGTCTCGGTTTAAATGCATTTTTTTTAAAAGCATTTTTTTAGCCCATATTCTGACTTATTTTGTCAGTACAGGTCACATATGCATTAATATTATCATATGCAAAAATTAGCAACATTTTAAAATGCTTTGCGATAATTGCATTACTAAAATTGATTCATTAATGATTTCCTGAAAAGATATAGACTAAATGAAATGTCTTCTCTTATCTTCAGTTGATTTCAGCTAAGGCTGTGGCTGTTTCTGCTCATCTCTTCTCTTTTTAATTTTAAGGTAATCAGTTTACTCAATTGAAATAAGTTAATTTAACTTTTTGATTTTTGTAAAGAACTGAATATAGGTAATCGGTTTCCTCTAATAAAATGAGTTCCCATAAGTTGGGTTTTACAGTCATAAAGCTTAACTTTTTTATAATGTAAAATGACTTTATTATTTGGTAATTAGCTCAAAAAGACAAGAATAATATTAGCTGTCACCCATCCTGTAACGATGGATCTGTAGACAGGATATGGACCTGTGAGTCATTTGGTGTCGTGTGATGGTTCAGGGAAGATAAAGAGGATCTTTATCAACACATTTGCATTGCTTCAGGGAGATCAACACTATAATACATTCACAATTCTGTCACGATGATGGTATGTGTGAAATTTAAACAAACATATTCCACTATAGCCCTGGTCGTGTGGTGATACACTGTAAACCTTGCTGTAAAAAAAATGCCAAAATCTGACAGTAACATAGCATTTCCATTAAAACAGTAATTTACCGTAGAAATATGAGTAGACAAGCTTTGGGACATACTATCATACAATTGCATCTTTAACAGTTGCTCTCTGTCACATCCTGCACTCTCAGAAAAAAAGGTACAGTGGAGGTACAATATTGTTCATTGGGGAACAAAAAGTATAACTGTACCTTTTATGGTACTCAATAGGTCCTTAGGGTTCAATTATACCATTGATTTCCTCTACTTAGAGCAGGGCAAGTTCGGTCCTAGTGAGTCGCTGTCCTGGAGAGTTTGGCTCAAACCCTGAAAGACATCTATAGAAGCTCTTATTGAGAATTAACAGAGGTTTAGATGTTGATGTTTTATTGAAAATGATGGTCACCATTATGGTGATCGGTGTTTCCTTTAGTTGGGCAGTTTGACTCTTGGCTATTTTTATGCAAGTTTGTGGTTTTTGTTACAGTGTTAAAAAAAACACATAATCTGTTCAAATAAAAAAAAATCCTTAAACGAAAGTTATCATGAAGAAAAATGTTTGACTAAACTCATCACTGACTAAAACTATTAATAAATAATATTCACCAACAATATTTTCTTGCCACATAACAATCAGATCAGATCAGACATTATGAATTTTAAATACATTCTGGGGGGGGGGGGGGGGGGGGGGAGTTTAGACACACACAGATATCATGAATTAGCATATGAATCTCAACAATGGTGACATACTTAATGCTGCAATGCATGCTGGGAGCCATGAGTTTTATACTATGGTGGCTTAGTAGGGTTGGAACTAAACTCTGCAGGACATCAGCTCTCTAGGACCGAACTTTCCTACCCCTGATTTAGAGGTACAAAAATGTACCCTAAAGGGTACAGCCCCAGTGACGGACACTTGTACCTTAAATGGTACAATTTTGTTCTCTTTTTTTTGAGCGTGTGACACGCGTCCTGTCACTGTACACTGGCCTGTCAATCATATTGTCAAAGTTAACATCCTCCACATTTCATTTCCTGGAGAGAAATGCAGTAGCACGTTGATCTGCGTTCACGGGTCTTTCATGCGGAGACTCTCCTCATATTAATGTTTAATTATGCATCCAAAAGTTAATGGCCAAATGGATCTTTATAAAAGCCCACATTGTTATTGCAGATTAAATACAACACAAATAATATTAAATAAATATTTTAACACTTTGTACTCATGTGTAGGAAATTAGCTCAAAGGGGAAATATTAATAATTATTGTGACGAGCACCCTGAGGGCTCATCAGCATCGTCCTGGAAACAGATGAGGAGCACCTGCCCGCCCTCACAGGCTGATCGGTCCCAGCTGCGGTCCATCAAGCAAGGGCTACATCAGCTGCATGGGTTTTGCCAGAGGTTGAGACACCTCTCCATGAGACAGAACTCTAACGAATGTTCTCTATCTTCCTCCAGACAGCAGTGGGTGACCGATCAGCCTCCCAGGAGCAGAGCCCAGTCTCGCTGCCCCACAAGGAAGAGAGCACGCACTTCACCAGAGCACCCACCCTAATCCTTCACTGGGTTTCTTTCACCTTGTAAATAAATCCACCCTGCGGCCACTTTGTTTGAGCTATCCTTGTCGTGTGATTCTTCACCCCGTGACATTATTCATAACTCATTATGATTTTTCATTATGATTAACTATGAATTGAATTATGAATATTTTAACTGGTTACAGGGGCGTAGCTAAGGGGTGGCCATGGGTGGCCAGTGCCACCCCTGTTTGAAGCTTGGCCACCCCTCTGGCCACCCCTGTTGTGCAAGCTGAAAAGCACTTGACAATGACTAAGAGTTGACGTTAAAATCGCCGCTCTCACACAAACAGTCTGCGCAAAGTGCGCTATTCTGAACAGCTTCCCCCCAAAACCAGTTTGACGGTAACTTTGCCCTGCAGCGGATTCTTACGATTTTATTGGTCACGACAATCACAGTACTGACCAAACACTGATTCCTAAACCACCTGTCACTAGTACCTTAACCAATGAAATTAGCTGCAGGGCGGGGTTTCTGGTGAAGGGGTTCGCTTGCGCACTGTCTGAGGTTCTGTCTCTGTGTGACGGTATAAGCGAGCGGTAATATTTCAAGTTCAGCACAAGCCGAGTGAGCAACGCCTTACGCAAGAGGATACGGTGACAGAAGAATGGCGTTATCTTTCTCCTTGAAGAAAGGGCAGCTATCCCCCCACCTCTCTGTTAACTCTTTAGAAGCTTTGGCTAAAAAAGCTTTTCCTAGTGTAGTTTCAAAGATCCGCTGTGTATCAGCGATGTTAAAGTTGAGGTACTGCGAATGTTTCCTTAGCAGAAACACGTTAGGGTATGCATCGTCGTTAGTCGGGACTCAGTGGGACTGCTGCATGAATGGATATTGATTTGGGAAACGCAAGTAAAAAAAACAGTTATCAGTTTAAACTAAAGGTTTTGGACTCGATATAGTGTTCCTTACAACTTAACAAAGATCCAGCGATCCATGGATATTGACATGCAGCCAGGAATCATGTTTTCCTGACATTTATATGAGCCTGATTTCGATACATAAATATTGTCATGAATGGAAAATAAAAGTTTTATTCAAATTCTGAATATATCATATATATCATATATCAGATATGTTATATCGCCTAGATAGTGTGCAAAGAGCATTCCCTTTATAATCACTAAAAGCTGTCAGTCATTCAATGAACGTGATCTCAAGTTCTGTTATATTAATCAATTAATTTCTTACATGTCTACACTTGGAGTGTAGACCTTATTCAGAGCAGAGCCATGACAGGCTTGAACATCTGGAAAATGGAAAATTGGAAAATTTCCAGGTTTGAAAGTGAGGCTATGAGGGTAAGACGTACCATTTCAATGGCATCCGCTGTAAAAGGCTGTATAAAGCTCCTAAATCACTTATCATTTTCCACAGCTTTTTTGTCTACTGAAACATCTTTGAAATATATATTTTCAGTGTTTTATAAGCAGAACAATCCAAAAATACATTAAATAACAGTACAACCCACTGAAGAGATGTATGTCTATCCCCACAGCCTCACTTTCATACTAATTTCTTTCATAAAGAAGGCGCTGCTGTGAATAAGGTCTATTAGGTCTATTAGTGCATGTACAGACCTCGTCGCTGGACAAAAACTCAGGTGGTGAGTGGATTCTAACTTCAACACCTGTGATTGGCCATTGCGTTTTAGAAATCAACAAACATGTCTGTGACTGTGATTGGCTTCATTACTCACCAAAGCGAATACCCAGATGCGCATACTCTCTATTAATCATATAAATTAGCTAATGTTAGCTAAAGTTACTGCAAATGTTAGCAAGTTAATGAAAAAAAGGTACCACAAACATTACATATACACTTACATTATGACTGTCACTGTTGTATAAGTAGCTGTTTATATTAATAATAATACAATCGTTTCTTTGTCTGTTTGTCTGAACTGTAGAGAGCATGAAAAGGAAAGCAAAGGAAGATAGGGGGATACATTCCTTTTTTACAAAAAGGACTAGTACCATCAGAATTGAAAATGACAAAGAGGCAGGGGGAAATACTGATACAGAGAGGACAGTAGCAGTGGAAATGTCTGGTGCTAAGAGAGGCGATGAGGAAGCAGAGATTCAGTAACTTTTCTCTTTTTGTAATGATACTTTTTCTGTTTTCTTAGGGCAACATTTTGTTTGGCAAAGGACAAAGCAGTAAGCATAAAAAGTTTGAGAATGTGTGAACGACTTGTTAATTTTGTTTAGGATTTTTTTTCTGACTTTAAGCTTTTTGTCTTTTTCCCTAAAATTATCAACATACAGTACATATTTGACTTATTTTGTATGACATTGTAAATAAAATTATAATTTTTTATTATTTTTGTTCGTTTGTGATCTATATTTTCTGTAGAATTTGCTTTGGTACAGCATGTCATAGTCAGTAGTAATTTTTTTGGCCACCCCAATAAAATCACTGGGTCTTACCTGGCCACCCCTGAAAAAATGTTCTGGCTACGCCCCTGACTGGTTAATGAGATTAACGTGATGTAGCTACATAAACATTACAATCAATCGACCAGTTCATCCTGTGAACACTCAGAATTAATTAATTCTAAGAGAATTGTCATGGCCACAGAAAAATAATTCTTCCTTAGCATTAACAGTGCCTAGAGCATGTAAAAAAAATCGATCATTCCAGTGACAATTTGTTTGCAGTAGGGACTCAGATTAAGAGATGAATTGTGCACAAACTTTATTAACTAAATCACAATTAAAACTAATCTAACACAAACGCACAACACAAAATCATACAAACATGGGGTAGAATGGAAAGTGGAAGTGAATGAAACAGGAAAACGGAAGTTAAGAAGGAGGTTATGAAAAGAGTCCAGCACCTAGGAAAAAAATAAGTGTTTTTTACTGCAAACTCCTTTGTTACCAAAGGAGTTTGCAGCTTTACTAACTACACTGCGATTTAGTATATCGTACGTTACTTGCATTGTGCCTTTGCAGGGGAAAAGAGCGTCCAGATATACAGTTGCAGAAGGAAGTCCTGATAGTTCGGTCCGATGCTGCTGAGGTTGCAATCGATTTCTTCTGTGTTGCCCGAAGAAGAGATTAAGAATTTGCACGGTTAGTTCGGCTCAGTCATGGTCGAGGAATCTGCACATGGCTTGATGTGCGTGTAGACCATTCCCAGAGGGCCTGCGGGCGAAAAATCCACAGACGCAGCGTCTCAGTGATAGGCATAAAGGAGAAGAGAGCGAGGGTGGATCTTTGGGTCTCTCTTTAATCTTTTGGTAGAAGTCCAGCCTAAGATTTGGTAACGCTTTAGATTACGGCCCGGAAAGTACTGCGTTAGTAAAGCAAATTTACAGCATGAGTTATGGTAATTATAGTGTAACTATAAAGTAAGTACGTGTAGGTATAAGGGAACAATATGTAATAGTAGGGGAATAAAGGGGTAACTATCAGGAACATTAACAAATTATTTATACTGTAAGTATTTTTTTAATTAAGGGGTAATTATCTGTGTAGTAACAGGGTAAGTATGAATCTGCGGGCTGAAAATTAAAGTGCTTGTTCCCCTCTTGTTTCATGTAGTTACAGGGTAAGTGCAATAAACAACACATACAAAATTATAATTACAGAAATTTATGCTGTAAATTCTCTTTACTTATGCAGTACTTTCGGGCCGTAATCTAAAGCGTTACCAAAGATTCTTGTAATACTAATATGTTGCACAGGTATCGACATATCATATACACAATCACAATCATTCAGATATTTAAATTACAACATGCCATACATATGATTTTCGTTAACCATAGTATGCAATTCTGAAACATAAATCCAACAGAGATTGAATTAATTTTTTACATAGACCAAACCGTATAAAAGAAAAATCGTGAGATGGATATATGTTTAAATATTTCTCAAGTGGTTAAATACAGGCTATATGGGTTTAAGATGGTTTAAGTTGTCCTTTTCAAAAAGACTAAAGTGAGAGTCACAGCTCTCTACAAATTCTTTCTGGTCGTAAACAAAGTCTTATCTGATGGTAGCCCTGGTAATGGAGACCTTTCCTGCTCTCTTGGGGGAAGATCTGCTACTAAGCATAAAGCATTTAAAGCATATTTGTTAAATGTAGCAAATAATTATGTGTCTGATTTGTCTCAGTCGTTACACATGTTTGTAGTTCTGAACCGAATCCTCCTCCAAAATGCAATGGATTGTGGGCAATATTAGACCTTATAGTGTGTACGGATCCACACTTCGAAAATCTACTGGAAATAGTAGACCATCCGGGGACTTTTGACATACTCTTTTCAACATGCATTGGGACACATTTATTCTAATCGCACATGCTATTTAGGATGGATAGTATAGACACTGGGACGCAGGGTGTGAATTAGCAGCGCTCAAAGTTGACACTCAGAGGCTGTTTCAAATCACACCCTATACCCTCATTCCCTATTAACATTAGTTCACTAATATAGTCCACTTTTGACAGAGTGAATGAAAAGCGAGTGAGTGAATTCAGACACTGATGAACACCTGACAAGCAGAATCACTGAAGGACAGAGAGACAAAAACAGAAAAAAGAGAAGAGCAGAAACACAAGAACTGCAACTGACTTCAGCCACACTGAGTGTGAAACCAGTTTACAAACCAGTTTCACATTATTTCTTCCATACATGTACAAATGAACAGAGATTTAGATGTTTTATTGAAAATAATAACAGTCACCATTATGGTGATGAGTGTTAAGTTTTAGTTGGGCTCTTGACCCTTCACTCTTTGACATTAGTTTTTTCTCTGACTGCTGTAACTGTGTGTTTATAAAGCTCATGTATTATGGCAAGAAGAAACGGATTAGGTGTTTTTGACTATGGTTACTCTGGTAAATTATTCTACAGCATGACATCCAGAGAGTTTCAAAAATCAATCATCCTGAAAAATATTAAGAACATATAGTGCATAAAAACTAATTTGGACACCGGCATAATTTAGACATCAAGAATTACCATATCAACAATGATGACAATCAAAAGTTTCATGTTCAATGCATGCTGGGTGCCAGCATAGTACAAAACTCCCAGCATGCACTGCAGCAGGAATAAATTATGCAGCTGTATGGTCTTACTATTTTCTTTATGTGCTTGTTTTTCCGCTGGTGCCGTTATTGTGACATTTTTGTAGTGTGTTTTGTGATGGTCAGAGCTTATCTTTTCTTTTTCTTTTTCTTTTTCTTTTTTGGTCTATGATGTGTTTAAAAAAATCCTTCATAATTACTGATTGTTGCTGGATCTCTTGTTGTCGTTTCGCAGTGGTAGTAATGGAATGAGCCGCCACATCCTCACACGCTTCTACACCAGCACCATCGAGAGCCTGCTGACTGGCTGCATCACCACCTGGTACGGCAACAGTACCGCCCGCAGCCGCAAAGCCCTGCAAAGGGTAGTGCGCACGGCCAGCTGCATCATCGGAGGTGAGCTTCCCTCCCTCCAGGACATTTACGCCAGGCGGTGTGTGAAGAGAGCTCAGAGGATCATCAGAGACTCTAGCCACCCGAGCCATGGGCTGCTCTCACTGCTGCCATCAGGCAGACGGTACCGCAGCATCAGAACACGCACCAGCCGACTCCAGAACAGCTTCTTCCCACAAGCAATCAGACTACTTAACTCTTGATCCATCAGGATCATAACACACACTGGACAGAATATCACTCAGCACAACCCACTGTAGATACACACACATTATATACACATTTATTTATCATTTATTATTTATCATATAGCACCTATTGTACATTGGATTTCTACTGTGAATAATATTGTATACTGTACATTGTATATTATTATTATTATAGCTTAATGTATACTGTTTAATGTATGTTAAGTGTATATTGTTTAAAGTATATGTATATTGTAAGTATGTGTATATTGTTTAAAGCTGTGAGAACTACATTAACTACATAAATTACACACATTGTGTAAATTATTTATTGTTTATTGTAGTGTATACTGTGCTGTGAGTAATTGTGGGCGCATCAGATGTGTAATCTGATGCTGCTTTAAATGTTGTACATGTCATGTCGTGACTACTATGTTGCTCGGAACTGCACCAAGAATTTCACCTGCTGTTGCACTTGTGTACATGGCTGTGTGACAATAAAGTGATTTGATAATGTAACACGTTTGATAAGGGGTTAGACAATGGGGTAACACTTTACAATAACAGGACATGAATAATCATGTACTAATACCTGAATTAATAGTTACTTCAACATGAACTCATGATTAGTGAAGATATGAACCAATGAAGAGCTATCTTAACTATGACAGGAGTCATAAGTGTCACATGTTTGGTCTATGTTGGTTATGTTTTGCTCTATGTACTTCCTGTTTTTGCATTTGTCACATGTTCCTTTGTCCTGGTTTCCCGCCACTTGTCTGTTTCCTTGGTTACCCTCGTTAGTCTAGTTTAGTTCCGCTGTGTCTAGTTAATTATCCCGTTTCTGTTTGCCATTTAGGTTCCTCTTGTTCACTCAGTCTTTGTCCGGTCACCGTTATGTTAGAGTGTGGTTCCAGTGGTTTTCTTCTGTGTATTCAATAAGGATTCATGCGTGAATAACAGCAGCCTTGGCTAAATGTTAGTACATGTTTGATAATTATTCCATTAATTAACATTGAATTTATTAACATTTAGGGGTAAAATAAATAAATCAGGCTTAGTAAGAAGGAATAAGAAATATTTTGATAGTTAACATTTTTAATTAACAATTGATTAGTCATAATTTAAACTATTTTCAGCATATCTTCGTATTAAACATTACTGAAAAGCACAGGATTAGTTTGTCATTATTTTCACTAATCCTCCTAGCCTGGATGCCAGCTGAATTTAGCCCCGCCCACAACATTTGAGGTCGGGCAATTCGGTCTGGACTCGATCCATTGAGGAGTAATTATGCCCGAATTATACGATGATTGACAGATGATAAACAGTAACGTAAGCATTGACGTCACCAAAGAGCACTTGGGTTGAATTCGTTCTAATCCTAAACTGAGAATTATTTCTCTCAAAAATGATGATTGTGTTGGTAAATACTCTGTGTATCCTTAAATTATTTTTTACAACACCAGCAAAGAGATCGTTTACACTCATATTTTTCTTCTACTTCTTTCAGCGGGTATGCAGTTGAGATCTGTTGTCAACTAAGTTCTTTATGAACTAATCTTAAATATGACTCGAGTTGTCTCAGAGAGCGATTTGTTCATTTTGTGTTGACCGTGCATGCGCTACAGGCCATCGGTTCTGCACAGGATCTTCTGCATTCAGCCTATGGGGCTGTGAGTCAGTGAACGAATGACTCGAAACCGAAGACTCGAGAGGTGAACTAATCAATTCTGTTTTCGGGACTGCATGCAGACACTGATGATGGAACTAACAACTCGAACCCGAAGACTGGAGAGGTGTAACGTTACTAATATTTCCAGGGAACCGACGTGATTAAATGGTTTGACCTTGGCTGCATTTGCTTATAATTTATTTTTTATTCCAAATGCAATCAACGTTTGCATAAGTACTAGATGTGTTGGGGAATTTAACATGTGACATTTTAATTATTTTCTGCTGCAATGAACGAAATTACTTGAAAAAAGATTTGTTCATTTTGCTGAACGAGATTCAAAGATCCGAGTCCGTAAACTGATCCGAACTTCCCACTACAATGCGTCGCTCAACATGCGTCACTTACTCCGTTGCTCTGATTGGTTGTAGGTCTATCCAATTGAGGTCTTTCCTGGTTCGGTTGAAACCCGCCCCAATAATCACAGCTCAATGGAGCGGTATCAGACTCATATTCTGACTAGAATTGAGTATGACCACGTCAGGCTATAATCCTCCTTAACAAACACAGAAAATACTAAATCCACTAATAACTTATCTTAAAAGGTCTCAATCTGTGTTGTGATATTCTCTTTCCCATCAAACTCAAACAGGAAACATGCTGTGTGTGTGTGTGTGTGTGTGTGTGTGTGTGTGTGTGTGTGTGTGTGTGTGTGTGTGTGTGTGTGTGTGTGTGTGTGTGTGTGTGTGTGTGTGTGTGTGTGTGTGTGTGTGTGTGTGTGTGTGTGTGTGTGTGTGTGTGTGTGTGTGTGTGTGAGATAAAGCCAGGTATTAAGGCAGAGGACACATGATTTCCACAAAAATTGGGTTTTATTGTGACTAACCAACCAAAAAATAAAGTCACTAGTAAAGAAAACAAACTGAATCAACTTAATCCAACAAATACTAGTTAGACTTCAATAACTGAAGTCAACAAAATAAACTTCAACCAAAACTAAGGAAAACTGAACAGACAAAATCTGACCCCTAACAGACAGGTATTTAAGAGAAACTTAAAATCAATATAGAAACAAGCATAAGGAAACAGTAAATCTTTTTTAAGAATTTCACATTTTCTTCAGATGTGTGAAATTCCATTAAAAAATGCATGCATTTACACCAGATTTATTTTTTCCAGTTATTTAACTGATTATATGTGTTACTGAACAAAACTGGTATTTTCTCCTTAAAATAAAGGCAACTGTCATGATTTTTATGTGAAAAATGTAATGTTAACATGAGATGTCCATACATAAAAAAAACATCTATATATTTTTTTTCTCAAAGTTGGGGAAAATATTTTTTTTGCATTTTCTTGTATTTTGTGTTTATAAGATAACAGTTAAGCAATATCACATGAGCAAGAGTGCTATTTTCTCGATTATCAGCACGATTTCAAAATGTAAAATTCAGTTCATACAACAGTTCAATAAAAAATAAGTTGATTATATGAATTGACCATTTTTAGACACAGCAATGTCCAATTTGACAGTTTTTGCTCTATTTTGCCAATGAAAATAGCTCCAAACTAAGCAGAAAATTTGTTCTTGAATGATTCACTGTTTTTGAAAGAATCAGATGAGTCAATGATTCAATGACCCATTCATAAAGTCAGTGGGTACTTGCTTATTTCATGAATGAATCAGTCGGTTTGAATGAATCGATTGAATGAATGAATCTATGATTCACTTATTTGCAGCCACATACTGGCGGATTCATTTTTCACAACATTTCATAATTTTTATATACAAAATATATTTATTTATTCTCATTACATTATTTAAGCAATTATAATTGGAAAAGGATTTTGATAAATGGTAAGATGGATTTCGTTTAAAGGTCCCATGGCATGAAATTTTCATTTTATGAGGTTTTTCAACATTAATATGAGTTCCCCTAGCCTGAATATTGTCCCCAAGAGGCTAGAAATTTTGATCAGTGTAAACTGAGTTCTGGCTGTCTCTCTCTGCCTTTCAGAAAATGACAGCCGAGACGAGCTGATCTTGAATTTTCCTGTTATGACATCGTAACAGGAACGTTTACCCCCCTTTCCTCCACCCAGAGGATTTGATCATGGCTTGTGAACGAGTGAATGCTGTCAGTTTCTCAGTGTTTGGATGTACAAATGAAAACAGAAGTCTTTTTTCAGTTCCTTCTGATCTGTGATCAGTGATTTCTGATGTGTAGCTAATTATTCAAGTTCACACAGAACTTTATTATTCGTGCTGCGGCTTCTCTCTCTCACAACAGAACGGTGTTTTCGTGTTTTCTATCTTGTGAGTCAGTGTTTTTGTATGTCCTCATCGCGTCTATCTGTTCTAAAATGTGCATACAGCCATGAGTTTCTGCTCAACATCGGCAGAGCCACATCTTTAGAGATAAACCTCACGCATGCCGAAGCTCGGCTGCACTGGCCGGTCGGCCTTCAACATCACCGACCCCCAGTACTGCATCTGGCCCACAGCGGAGGCACCAAATGCGGCGCGAGATGAAGCAGAAGGGGGGTAAGCGTGAGCGTATCCGGGCTAGGCTGGCCAGCTATACCCACAATAAACTGGATTACATTCGATTACTGCTGTTGTGTCTTTGTTTACGCTGTGTTCACAATGCACGTCACGTCATATGATAGGAAAATATCTAAAAATAATGCGATAATCAACACTTACTCGTAACTCGTTCATCTCGAAAGCTGTAATGGAAAATTACATGTGTTACAAAGTCGGTAATAAGGAGGAAGACGGGTCGGCGTCGGCGTGACTGGGAATCGTGTTTATTCAGAACTCTCAGATACAAACACAATAAACTCACAGCGCTGACAGCACTCTGAACCAGTTCACCAAATCGGACTGTTTCGTTCTAAACGGTTTGCATCTCAAGTCAGCGCTGATCCATAATTTACTAAAGTTCCTAACTTTCTGACATGAGTGACAGTCCCTCCGACTAGAAATAAACTAATATCCTGAAGTATATGCTAGTAACTACGACAGTTCACTGAACTGAGACGTGCTGAGAGAACTGATGAGAAGTGAACTCAGGTCCATCCATCTCTCTGGCAGTCTCGTGCCCTATGCTCGTACCTCGTAGACCTCGTTAAACCACGCCCCCTCCACTACAAGATCTGATTCTCATTTCAAATGCAAAGATGTCAGCCAATCACAACAGTGGGCATTTTTACTGAAGTCTCACAGCAGACATGCCCCTTGAAGCAGGGCATTGAGCCAGACGGCAAACATCAGTATAGAAAAAATGCTTTTTAGTTCTAAATAATGACATTTTATGATGTAAAAATCATACTAACTACAGTTATCATCTCACTACAGTGGTTCTACAATAACTTTATGAATTGATGAGAATAGTTTTTGTGCGTAAAAAAACCTAAATAACGACATATAGTGATGACTGATTTCAAAACGCTGCATCATGAAGCTTCGAAACGTTATGAATCAGTGAGTCGAATCATGATTCGGATCGTGTGTCAAACCACCAAACTGCTGAAATCACAAGACTTTGTCGGTCCAAACCGCTGAATCAACTCACTGATTCATAACGCTTCAAACCGCTGAATCGACTCACTGATTCATAACGCTTCAAACCGCTGAATCGACTCACTGATTCATAATGCTTCAAACCGCTGAATCGACTCACTGATTCATAATGCTTAGAAGCTTCATGATGCAGTGTTTTGAAATCGGTCATAACTATAAAAATCGTTATTTTGTTTTTTTTGCGCACAAAAACTATTCTCGTCACTTCATAAAGTTATTGTAGAACCACTGTAGTGAGATGGACTTTGTAACGACGTCTTTAGTACCTTTTATGGGTCTTGAGAGTGTACAGTGCATTGTGCCAATGGAGCCATCGAATTTTAACTAAAATATCTTCATTTGTGTTCCGAAGATGAACGGAGGTCTTAATGACAGCATTTAAATTTTTGGGTGAACTAACCCTTTAAGTAAACTTTGTCTTTTTGTCTTCAAATCAAAGTTTGTAATGTGTTGTGATTCACCTCGTAGCTGGATAGTTTTGGTTCTTGGCTGAACAATTGTTTTCTTTTTTTTAATCCTTAAAGGGGTCCTATAATACCCCTTTTTTACAAGATGCAAAATAAGTCTCTGATTTCCCCAGGGTGTGTATGTGAAGTTTTAGCTCAAAAAACCCCAAAGATCATTTTTTATAGCATGTTAAAATGGTCACTATTTGAGAGTGAGCAAAAACGCACAGTTTTTGTGTGTGTCTCTTTAAATGCAAATGAGCTGCTGCTCTCTGTCCCATTTCTAGAAGAGGGCGGAGCTTCAAGAGCTTGTGTGTTGTTCAGCTCTGGTGTTGTCGAATTCCGACCACCGCCAGCAACATTACACACTAACTAAAGTTAAAAAAGTGAAATCATAATCAACCACCCCTTTAAAGGAAATAATTATTGGAAAAATACTTGTGGAACCTGTTTTTATAGTGTAGTTTTTTAACCTCTGTCTCCAACTTTGTGTTTTGCCCATGTATTCTTGTGTGTTAAACTCTATAAACTAAAAATAAACTCTGAATAAAAGTTAGCATTGTGTGCTATCTCTTGTATATAAGACATCACTATGGTAACCAACGCTTCCCAAGCACAGACAGAAACACAATAATAGTGATTATGTAAAGAACCAAGAAGGTGTTATCTATGATTCTTGCCACTGTGGTCCAGCTCAGAGATGTCTTCTCTCGTTGGTTTTGTTGAGTTGCAGCCCGACACTCAGTGAGGATCTGCTTCAGACGGTAAAGGGTAAAAGACTGCTCTTCTTTCTGATCTCTAACTGAGTCTGGCGGGGAAGAAAGCAAAGCACGGCTCTGGATAAACACTGTTTATCTGCATTATCTCATATATATGTATATTTTTCTGATGGGGAATTTTTGTTGATACTCCATTGTAGAAAAATAAAGGAATTTCAAATTATGGCTTTAGAGTGGTTTGTTTCATACGCAGTTACATGGTTTCACATGTGCTAATGTCAGACTTCAAATGCTATTTTAGGGGCACAAGGATGCTGGAACATGTTCACATTTTTCAATTGATTTTCATGAAGTGTAATTTACTCAAAGTTACTTTTCTTTGCATATGTACCAAAGTGACAAAGCAAACAAATCTTACTAATAATCTAATAAACCTTAATTTGTGAAGTAAAAGTTTAAAATACAGGAAAATATTCCTCATAATCAGATGCTGTGTCAACTCTTACCATCTTGGCCACTAACAGTAGCTGTTGTTTCCTCTGCTGATCTCTTCTCAGCTCCTTTAGCCATCAGATAATTCACAAAGATGGTCTCCACAATGCTGATGCTCATTAGACAGAAAACTGCACCGCAGTAAACCCCTGTTAATACAGAAAACGTCTCGGTTACGTATGGTAACCCTCGTTCCCTGAAGGAGGGAACGGAGACGTACGTCGGACGTACCGTCGAATTGGGATCACTTCTGGGAGCCCCTATGAGCTTCGAGCTATATAGAACCGGCCAATGAAAAATTGGCGTGCAAGGTTTGCATCTCGCGTTCCCCCCCGCGCCGCGGATATAAACAGGAAGCGAGAGCGAATGCATGCTGTTTTTCACTGAGGAGCCGAACTTAGTGACTCGATGGTACAGCAACTGTGGCGAGGCGACGGGACGTACGCCTCCGTTCCCTCCTTCAGTGAACGAGGTTACCATACGTAACCAAGACGTTCCTTTTCAGTCTGTCACGTTCAACGTACGTCAGACTTACCGACGAATCACGGATCACGGCAAAAAACGTGAGGGCCGATTGTTGGTGGCAGGTTTATTTAATGTAAACAGGATTAGATTGCATCTTTTTGATACTTAAGATCTGTCCCAGCCACTGTAACTTTATTACAAGAGTTCATTACTGAACCAGGGCAATAATAATTTTAAATAATAATAATAAAAATGTATTTGAAAATAATATTATAATGTTGTGTATAATACTATAGACACACAGACACTTGATTGAGAGATGTATTTGTGATGGAATAATTACTTTATGATGTTATTGGAGTCTTACACACATGCTGTACAGTTACTCTGAGCCGTGCATTAATTTCAGTGGTGACGGATATTATGGGATGGCTTGATGCAGCGCAGGAGATGCAGAGAACTTGACCTTGACCCTTAAGAAACTTTAATTAATGCTGTCATGTAACAAATCTGCTGAAAAATGAATCGCTAATTACAACGTTGAAATAAAAACGTAAAGTACAACTACTATAAAATAATTTAATATAAATATTTGGGAATCATGTTTTTAAAAAACACTGCACATTTCATTTATCTATTACTGTATAGCTGGTTTGATTGTGTCCTTTATAAGGTACAGAAACATGTCTTTTTTTTTTCGTAAAATTTTTAATTATATGATGTCATTATGTTGCTGTCTTGCCGCCAGCCAATCGCTGCATTGCTGATCGTGGTTTTGAGTATCGATGCATCTGCCCTTTTCAGTGAACACAAGAACGCGCAGTAATCTTAGATAACTCAATCCAGATATTTTAATCCAATCCGCAAATTCGTTTGAAGAACCAAATTATCCAGAGATCAGTTATCACGATTAGAAGATCTGGGATCTGTCCAATCATCTCAGATGACTTAAGCGAGGTATGAAGAACGGACCCCAGATCTTTTGTTTATTTTGTTCACTCTGGATGTAAATAAAGCTGTACATGGGTTCAACTACAACTCAAATCAGTGTTTGCTTTAGTTGGGCTCTTGACCCTTGACTTTTTAACATGAGCTTTTCTCTGTCTGCTGTTACTGCATTTCAAATATATAAATGTTTAATTTTAGACACAATTTTAATTAAAAAAACTTCCAACTGATTGATATAATACTGAAGGATCTAATGTTGCAGAAACTCAGGGGTTGTAATGAAAAGGCATTAATTGCACAACACAGCCTTTAGAATCAAAGGACATCAGGCAATTTTATGTGAGGTAGTTTAAGCTTCCTTTGCTACTGCAAACATGTTTTACAAACACACTTTCACAGCAGCCAAAAACAGACAAACGTATAATAAGAGTTAAGAGCCCAACTAATGGAAACACTGATCGCCATTATGGTGACTTCAAATGAAACACATTAGAGAATACTCTAGGTATAATGCATATTTGATTATGATTATATAGAGATGATAATAATAATTAAGTAATACTTTAATATTAAGTAATATGAAATAATAATATAAATGTTAGACTCACCAATCAGAGGGATGTTATCAGCTGTAGAGGGCAGTGTGTCATTAACAAGCAGCAGCAATACAGAAATAGACAGGAGCAAAGTCACTTTAAAGCTCAGCTTGTCTGATCCACTTGTGTCAATGAAGAAGGAGGTCACATCCAGCACAAGGAAGAGAAATACCGGTACTATAATGTTGATGACATACAGTAGAGGTCTCCTTTTTATGGCTATCTGCCATGTAGAGAGAGAGAGAATTTTCATATTTAAAATCACCAATGAAATCTGACAACAACTGTCTCAAATTTCATTTCTAAATGCTTGGATCATGAGGGAAAAATGTTTCAGCCTTGACAAAGCTAATGCGCATGTGTAGTCCTAAACGCTCGTCTCAGAACACTAACTGCTTCTATACCAACCAGAGCATCTGACGGCAGCTGCAGGCCATATTGGGCGTTGCAATTTCTCTCACTCATACGTAATCAGAGTGCACCGTCTTCCTATATATAAAGTCTTTAGGCTTGTTCGACTTGATTCTAAAACCGTCCGTGTTTCATGTTTATTCTAAAACCTTTAGTTCCACTAATGCTCACAAATATTTTTTTTTAATAACGGTATAACCTCTTTTCATGTAGTCACGATGTTATATTGTCATGTTTATTCAAATAAAACTGATAAATAAACATAGACCCCACTTCATTGATAGTTTAGGCTTATGTTGAACTTTATTCTTGTACAGTTGCTTACCGTTTTTTATTTATTATTTTTTTAAATCCCTTTAACCCTTTTTTACCCCACAGCAAAATCTTCAATTTTAAATTCTATATGTGTCCACACTACAGAGTGTTAGAGTAATTGGAGCAAGTTAATGAGATAATTAAGAGATTAAGTGATAATTGAGAATTAGTGATAAACACCTGCTGTTAACAAGCAGAATCACCGAAGGAAAGAGAAACACAAAAACTACAACTGACTTCAGCCACAGCCTTAGATGAAATCAACTGAAGATAAAAGAAGACATTAAACCTCTGAAGATCTCAGCAGAGGATTAAACAACTCCACAATAAGATATATATTCTGCAGATAAGAATATTCTGCAGACGTCTGACAGAAATAAAGTCAGTCTGGTTAGTAATGTGTGAAGCTCGTAATGCTGTTTGTGGAGTTGTTTAATCCTCCTCTGATGAGATCTTCAGAGATTTAATGTCTTCTTTTATCTTCAGTTGATGAAATCAACTTTTTTTTGTTTATGTTTCTCTTTCCTTCAGTGATAACAGCAGGTGTTTATCAGTGTCTGAATTCACTCACTTAATTTTGCTTACTTTGTCTAGTGGTCTATATCAGTAAACTATGTAGGGAATAGTGAATGAGGGTATAGGGTGTGATTTGGAGCACAGCCTCTGAGTGTTGACTTCGAAGGCTGTTAATTCACAGTATATCCTGTTGGCTATTTTCACAAAAATTACAAATATTACCCAGAATTCATTGTTTTCTACGGTATACTACTGTTTTTTCAGCAATTTTTAACAGTGTGATTTCGGATGCAGCCACTGTCCCAACCAGCACAGCATGTGGGGCCCCCATGGGTGCCAGGGTTCTGCCCTGGCAGCCTTGTCTGTGATGACTTTGTTTCTATGCTTGTGTTGTGTCTAAGCACATGGCTCTGTTTTTCTTTGTGTTTGCCATGTGTTCCTCTTGTCTTGCCTCCTTGTTTGCTGTTACCACGCCCCCTTGTTTTGTCTGGTCTAGTCCTCGTTTCACTGATTATGCTCACCTGATCCTCATGTGCTCTAGTCCCTTTATAGTGCCACTTTCTCTCATGTCCTTGCTGATTCGTTCCCTAGCTACTTGTCAGTCAGTGCTAGATTTAGTTTTTCGGTAACACTTTACAATAAGGTTGTATTAGTTAACATTAGTTAACCATGAACAACACCTCTGTTCAGCATTAGTTCATCTTTGTTAACGTTAGTTCATAAAAATACAGCTGTTCACGGTTTGTTCATGTTAGTTCACAGTGCATTAACTAATGTTAACAAGATTTTATTCATGCATTAGTAAATGTTGAAATTAACATTAAAGCTACACTGTGTGATATTTTCCCCCATATAGCGGTGAAAAGGTATATGACCATCCAGTAAATATTATTTTCTGTTCCTCCCAATTCCAATTTCGTTTTAACTCCTACGGTGGCCGATTTAGTCCAAGATTAACATGGCTTCCAGTTCGACCTCGTCCATTAGTGTTCCTTCAAGTGATGAGGTTACTTTAGAAAACTATTTTAATTTGCAGTTATTTAATTTGTCAGTTAACATGTAGGTTATGACATCTATGTAAAATGAATAATAGTTTTACGTTTTCGTAATTTATTTACCATTTCATTGCTAACATCAGCTATCAGGTTCCCAGACGAATGCAAGCTAATCTTAGTAAAGTAACTTTTATCAGTGCTATCGTTATTCTGTATATTGTATGTGTATAGAGCAGTCTCAAGCAATCCCCCTCTTCACATTCGACACGGTGCCATCGAGTGTTAAAACGTGAAAGGCGAAGCTTGAATTTCCGCGTATGTCCCTCTTTGGCTAATGTACTTTCAAGATGGAGGGGCAATATGGCGACCCCCATTCGAGCCCCTTACCCGTATGTATTTTCAATGGCATATTATAAACTTACGAGAATACTTTATTACTTGAAAGAAGTAAATATACATTAATGAGCACATATATTTTTTAAAGAACTAAGTGTTTTTAGCTAAGAATAAACTAAAAAAGTTACACAGTGTAGCTTTAACAAAGATGAATAAATGCTTTATAAGTACAGTTCATTATTAGTTCATGTTAACTAATGTAGTTAACTAATGAACCTTATTATAAAGTGTTACCAGTTTTTCTTGTCTGATTATATCCTTTTGGATAAATTCTCATTTTTCTTTGGACCTGAATTTTTTCCCTTGTCTAGTTCTAGTCTTTATTTTTTATCTAGTTCGCACTAGCCCTATTTAGCTCTGTCTGGTTTTTGATAGCTTACCTTTTATTTAGTTTTTCTCCAGTTTCCCGTAAGAGTGCAGTCTTGTTTTTTTTTGTTTCAGTCATTTATAGAGCTTAGTTTTGTTAATTTTCTGTTATTTGTTTGTTTATTTAGAATTTCAATTTTCTTCTGTTTCCTTTTTTATATTCCAGAATCCAGATACTTAGTTGGCTTTTTCCATATTCAGAGTTTAGTTTTTTGCTCTTGTCTGTTTATCTTTTGTCTTGTCTAGAGTCTTGTCTTGTGTGCCCTGAGTTTTCCCTGGCCACTGTCTCTAACTGCCTGGCAGCCAAGACTGGAGCTGATTCTAAGAGAACATCAAGTCTCAGGTTCCTGGTGTCCCTGCCTGGATTTCCCCACTATCCCACCATGTGTTGCCTCCCAAGCTGTCCTCAAGTTCACTGCCCCCCTGGACTGGTCTCAGTGGTCACTCCTTGTCAATTCCTTGTCGTGCCCTGTCTACACTCTCAGAAAATAAAGTACATGATTGTACCTTTAGGGTACAATGGCTTGTCACTGGGGCTGTACCCCCTAAGTCAGGGGTAGGCAAGTTCAGTCCTAGAGAGCTGATGTCCTGCAGAGTTTAGCTCCAACCCTACTAAGCCACCACAGTATACAGTAAAACACATGACTCCCAGCATGCATTGCAGCATTAAGTATGTCACCATTGTTGAGATTCATATGCTGATTCTTGATATCTGTAGTATGTATTTAAAAATCAAAATTCAGAATGTCTGATTTGTGGCAAGAAAGTATTGTTGGTGAATATTATTTATTAACATTTTAGTCAGTTTCATCAAACATTTTTGTCATGATCATTTTTGTTTTTTTCTACTTTTGATTTGAGCAGATTGGGTTTTGTTAACACTGTAACAAAAACCACAAACTCACATAAAAAGTCAAGAGTCTAACTGCCTAACTAAAGAAACACTGATCACCATAATGGTGACCAAATATTTTCAATAAAACATCAACATCTAAACCTCTGTTAATTCTCAATAAGAGCTTCTATAGATGTCTTTAAGGGTTGGAGCCAAACTCTGCAGGACAGCGACTCACTAGGACCGAACTTGCCCTGCTCTAAGTAGAGGAAAACAAGGGTATAACTGTACCCTAAGGACCAATTGTGTACCTTTAAAGGTATTGTTACACGTTTTGTTCCCCAAGTAACAAAATTGTACCTCTACTGTACCTTTTTTTCTAAGAGTGTAGAGTCCTGTTAATAAAGTCTATTGTTCATTCTGCGCCTGGGTCCTCTCTCATTCAGCAGTCCTGACACTGGGCTGTCTAACTGGGCCCAACAAGAACAGAAACAACATCCGACTCCATGACTTTGTGCTCTGTACCTGATATATCAGTTGATCCATTGTAATCCACATAGTCAAATTAGCTTTAGTGTAATTTATACTGAGGAGCTCCCACTCTCCCTGGACCTGGATCTCCTTTGATATTTCAGTGATGCTACTTTCATTAGTTATTGGGTTAATTGTCATCTCAAGATCTGTGGGAACAGACATTAAAATTGTATTATTTCAAATGAAAATCAAATAGTTTAGAAGATAGAAACATGCTATCTTGTGTTTGTCAAAACTGATTCATGTGTTTCAGATTTACTTGTATATGTTGTAGACAGAAATGTTATATTGCAGTTTTGGGAGTCGAAGGGAAACCTGTGGAGATCCATCTTACAGGCCGTGGTCAGAGCAAAAAAGTCAGCTGAAGCCGTATAGCCGTCATTGCGCAACAGCACATTTGGAGACTCCTTTGTTCCAAACTCTGTCTTGATGCTAAATGGATAAAATATAAATTAACAATGATTACCCAGCTAACAGATTTTTGGGTAATGCTATAGATTAATACCCTGTAACTACATGAAACAAGAGGGTAACAAACACCGCTTTAATTTACAGCACACAAAGTCATTCTTACCCTGTAACTACATGGATAATTACCCCTTAATTAAAAGATACTTACAGTATAAATAATTTGTTAATTGTCCTGATAGTTACCCCATTATTCCCCAAAATATTACATACCGTTCCCTAATACCTATATGTACTTACTTTATAGTTACACTAATTACCGAAGGTTACGTTGTAGATTCGCTTTATGTACGCAGTACTTTCCGGGCTGTAATCTGAAGCGTTACCGATTTTAATTATAAGAACGTTCTCCAAATATTCAGTGTTGGATCTGGAAATGTAAAAAAGGTCCTGTTTTCTTGACGTTAGAGGAACGTGTTTTAAAAGGCATGTTCCTATAACGTCCTTTAACTTAATTTTGATTAACAATTCAACACTCTAGGAACGCTGATTTGTATATTTCTAAGAACATAAAAATGTCCAGTTTCCTTAATGGTAACAGAATGAAAGGTATGATGTTCCAGGTATCATTCAAACACCTGCTGTGAACAAGCACTGAAAGAAAGAGAAATAAGAACACAAACTACAACAGACTTCAGCCACAGCCTGAGATAAAAATCAACTGGAGATAACTCAGCAGAGGAGGATTAAACAACTCCACAAACAGCATTACCAGCTTCCCGCATTATTAACCAGACTGACTTTATTTCTGTCAGACGTCCACAGAAGCTCTTATTGAGAATCAACAGAGGTTAAGATGTTGATGAAAACATTTTTGCATTGATAAAGTAGATCAACATGACTGCATTAAAGTGGTTTAAACAACTGCTTTAAACAACTTCTGTTGTTTTTGCTTAATTTTGGAATTTAAGCATTTTCTGAGAATAAAGAAATAAAGTCAACCGATTTGATAAACATTATTTGTAAAACTGAAGTGATTTGTGTAAGATTGTTTAAAACTATTTTTTTTTTTTAAATTCAGACACACTGGTCTTGTCAAAGGTCAAGAGCCCAACTAAAGCAAACGCTGATTACAAAAAATCAACATCTAAACCTCTGTTAATCTCAATAAGAACTGCTGAAGACGTCTGACAGAAATAAAGTAAATCTGGTTAGTAAAGATGGTAATGCTGTTTGTGGAGTTCTCGTTGTTTCTCCTTCGGTGATTCTCCTTATGATCTTCAGCTGTCTTTAGTAATGCTCAATCATCACTCAATTAATCACTTAATTATCTCATTAACTCCAACACTGATTCAGTGTTACATTTAACAGCTTGTAGTGTGCACACTGAGCAGCGTTCATTTCATCTGGGCTGACCAATGTGGGGCCTACATGAAAACTGAGAACAAAACTGACTGGGCCCCAGTTAGATAGATATAATTACCCTTATTCTACACATCATTTTACAATCATACTGATGTATCACTAAAAGCAAAAACAGACCAAATAAAAGGTTCTGACAAAAGTAATTTTTATACCTTTCCATTATACTAATGTCTGGAGTCCAAAACATATTTTTAGGGGCTGAAAATGTTTTAATTCCACAAAATATCTCTTCAGTCCACTCCATATTAAAATTTGGCCAGGCCTGGAAAATTGACATAGAAAGTGATTATAAGACACATACTGTATTCTTGAAAATCAACTAAAACATCAGAACATGTTACAAAATTCTGCAAACTGAGTAAAACTTTGTGAAATAAGAAACAAAACAAACTTACAGTTATAATTTTGACCTGTATAGCGAGACTCTGGGCTTTTTCATTCTGTAGATAAAAAAGTGTTGAGAGATGACACTGCAACTGCACTGTAAACCCAAATAAGTTGGCAAAACTCAAACAATCAGTTGCCTCACATTTTTTTAACTTAAGAAATATTAAGTTTAAGTAGGCAGATCTTGCAGATTTATATTTTGTAATCATACATTTTAATTGTTCTGAACTTGAAATATTTTATTAAACTAATTCATACGTTTAACTGAAAAATCTCAAATGTAATCTCAAATGTTTAGTAGTGGAAACTTGACTATCTTTAACTAGCTAATTTAGGATTCAAAAAAGTGTTTTTGAGTATGGCCATGTATTAGTTGGCGAGTATTGCCAAGTGGATGGAATTCCTTGTATAAGCACTTCTCCCGGTCTTAGAGAATACACATATGACCCGCTAAGGGCTGCATATGGAGAAATCTGGGGTACCAGCCGAAGGTGGATTTTTAACCCCAGGGTGGCAAGGGGCTTGCCAAGGCAAGACACCTGATCAAGGAGGCTTACGGTGGAAATACACGTGTGGGGCTCGCCGGAGGGGAACCATGCACACAGGGCACCTGGCTGGACACGAGGGTCTGGGCTCGAGAGGGCAGACTTACTGGTAGGGCTGGGCGATATGGAGCAAAAAATATATCTTGATATATTTTGCTATATCTCGATATACGATATATATCTCGATATCTTTACAGGAAAAATAACCCCCCAAAAACTAATATGCCAAATACCACAAAGTCTTTTTTTTTATTGAAGAGGTAGGCAGTTCATGTAGGAACAAAGTAGGGATGCAACAATACAGTAAGTCCACAGTTCAATACATACCTCGGTTTTTTTTACCACGGTTTTCGGTTCGGTTCAGATTTTTGCTATTCTATTCTTAGCCGAACAGCAAGAGCTTAAGGTGGAAAAAATAAAAAAAATTTTATTGCAATACTCTTTCTTTATTTTACTTAAAAGACTTGAAAAACCTTACTTAAACTTAAAACTTTACTTTTAAAAAACCTTGTACACATTCCTAGTGTACTGTATAATATAAAATAAATATATATAAAGATTTACACTGGCAGCTCAGAGCTGTACAGCAACATTTAAGAATGAAATTGAATTAATAAATGTAAAAATAAAACACTACATAGACTTCCCTATAAAATATACATTGATTCTTATTAAAGCTACTGTAGTAGTTTTTCAGTCAAGAGCCGTGAATGATTTTGTCTTTGTCTTTTGTTCTTTTATTAACCACTAAAGGAATAGTTCACTCAAAAATGAAAATTCTGTCATTGATTACTCGCGCTCAAGTTGTTTTAAACCTGAATAAAGTTCTTTCTTCTGTTGGACATAACATATATTTTGAAGAATATTGGAACAGTTGCTGGTCCCCATTGTAGGAAATAATAATATGAATGTCAATCGCTACCATCAGCTGTCTGTGTTCAACAGAAGAAATTAATACAGGTTTGGAACAACATTAGAGTGAGTAAATAATGACATCATTTTAGAGTGAACTTTCCCTTTAAGGACAAGCGGCAGCGTGTTCACTAGGCTGCCCTGCTGTCAATTTAAGACTTTCACGCATCTAATATACAGACACACGTCAATTTTACTTTCACTTTAGACATAACCGACTATGTTTATGTTAACCTTGTGTGTATTTGACAGTATTAGCGCAGTAAGATTTAGTCCAGTAATCACTTGTTTGACAGGCTTTTAGTGCGCACGCTCGGGAAAGCGCATGTAGCCCTACGCGCAAGGCTTTAAAACGCATGCAAATAATGAATTTTCATTCAAAAATAAAACAACTCAAAGCAAGGGCATAGTAAGTAACCTTCTCCAGCAAGCAAGCCGCTCTCTCTCCGTAGTGTACAGTCGCGGGAGTTCTTGTCTCGCAAAGTAATGCTGCCTAGGTAAACTATCTTGGATCAAGTGTTTGAGAACCAACTGTCGGCATTCATGGCAGTAGACATCTGTCTGCTGTTCGTCCGACGCCTTAAAACCGAAGTATCTCTTAAGAAGAGATACTTAAGAACTTAAGAAGAGTTCTGTAGCCTCCGAGCTGGTTGCGGACACCGCCATGACAACACGCGAGGGGAGGGGGAACAAAGGCAAGGAGGCGGGGGGCGAGCGAGCGGGGGCGAGCACAGCACAGAGAAGGCAAACAAGCAAAGTGGCGGAATCAGAATTAAATATAAACAATATATCGATATATACGATATGTCAAAATCCATATCGTGTTTAAAAAATATCTCGATATATTTTAAATATCGAGATATCGCCCACCCCTACTTACTGGTGTCGGCGTCGACAGTGCTGGAGGAGCTCAAGGCTTCTGGGAAGCTCACCTGAGGAGAATATCGCACGTATCATGTCCGTGGAATGGAATGGCAAGCAAGCGAAAACACCTGAGCCTAGTCCATTACCGGCCACTATTTGAGGCGAGTACATAGTCGGACACAGGCTCCACTCGGAGATTATAGAATCTTGCGAATGTGTTCAGTGTCGCCCAGCCTGCAGCTCTGCAGATGTCTGTTAGCGAGGCGCCATGCGCTAAAGCCCAAGAGGAGGCCACGCTCCGAGTGGAGTGTGCCCTGACCCCAAGGATGGCCCTGCTGCTGGTAAGCCAAAACAATGGTGTCCACTATCCAGTGAGACAGCCTTTGCTTTGAGAGAGCCCTTCCCTTCCGCTCTCCACCATAACAGACAAAGAGCTGGTCTGAGGTCCTGAAACACTGTGTCCTGTCTACGCAAGCGCGGAGAGCGCGTACTGGACAGAGCATTGCCAAGGCTGGGTCTGCCCCCTCCAAGGGCAGCACTTGCAGGTTCACCACCTGGTCCCTGAACCGAGTGGTGGGAACCTTGGGCACATATCCGGGTCTCAGGATCATGTGAGAGTTAGCCGGCCCGAACTCCAGGCAGGACTCTGCCCTAGCGGAAGTAATGGTAGCCACCACTGGAGGGCCAGAGGGTGCCCAGTCTCTGAGTGAGGAGGTCCTTCCTCAGAGGGATAGGCCAGGGAGGGACTGTCGCAAGGAGTAAGAGTTCTGGGAACCAGGTCTGGCCGTGCCAATACGGGGCGACCAACATGACCTGGGGCCTCATTTATAAACGTTGCGTACGCACAAAAGAAGGCGTACGCCGCTCTCTACGCAATAATTGGTATTTATAAAAAGCAAACTTGACGGGAAAATGTGCGGTCCTTCACGCAAGCTCTGACCCAGGCGTACGCACAAAAACGGGTGAAATGAGAAATGGCGACACCGTCGGCAGATGGAAGAAACACGTGAAAGTGTGTGAAACTGTAGACCGTTGTGCAAAAGAAATGGCAATACTGCCTCTTATATATAACATGAAGACTTCACAAAGCAAGTCTTACAATTAACAGCCTATACACGAACACCCGTTTGATCGATCTGCAGTGCAAAACAAACAAAATCAAACGAAAATTACAACAGAAATGCAAATTAACACATATTTGCAAAAAGAAAAGTGAAATTTGTTCTGCAATAATATTGGCATATTATGCAATTCATCCTCATAAATAATATGGTAAACAGAACGAAATAGCTAATGTACGAAACTGATATTCTCGTCAATGTGTCCGTCTGGCGGAGCAGATATAGATGCAATTAGATAGACAGATAGATAGATAATTAGGGAGATACAGTATATATATTTAGATAGATAGATGATAGATAGATAGATAGATAGATAGATAGATAGATAGATAGATAGATAGATAGATAGATAGATAGATAGATAGATAGATAGATAGATAGATAGATAGATAGATAGATAGATAGATAGATAGATAGATAGATAGATAGATAGATAGATAGATAGATAGATAGATAGATAGATAGATAGATAGATAGATAGATAGATAGATAGATAGATAGATGGATGGATGGATGGATGGATGGATGGATTCTGATAAAATAACTTATGACACGTATGTCTCAACCATTCAGAAAGCTGCAAGTTACATTACATTTGCACTGAACTATTTCCCATTTCCACGTAGATTATAACCGACATCTGTAGCTTGTCAGATGCAATTAAATGGACGAAAATAAAATGCCCTATCACAATGCGTAATGACGCACAATGGCTGATCTTGCGCTCTTAGAAGATGTGGCAAATGAAAGGATTCGGAGTGAACGCATCTTCACACAGCAAGAAGACTTGTTGGCAAACGAGGACACACTCTGGCGATGGAGCGCTAGACGCTTTTTTGCCTCAACTTTGATGTCCGACCATTTCTTTTTTATTTCTGCCATGGTCCGAGGTTGTGAGGCTACAGCATTTACGGCGTCTACAACCTTTTGCCATTCAAGTGCCATTTTGGCATTAGTAATGCCCACACTGTGCCCTCCAAAACAACATTTTTATCCTCTTTTCAACCTTGCCAACGATAATTTCTACTTCACATTGAGTGAAGTTACGTTTTTTTTATTTCCTCTCTGTGTTTGCCATGATTTCGCAATCGATGAATATTAACTTGTGGGCGTTTCACGGACTATTTATGGGCAACTATGGGCGTGACATGAAGCCGCAAAAGCTGCGCTATATTTAGAATTGATTGTGATTTATTAAGGGAAAACTGCGTAGGATGTGCGTACGCACGGTTTTATAAATCCGAATATATCTGTGCGTACGCACGTCCTATGTTTCATCCGTACGCCACTTCTGACGCAAATCCTACGCAAAGTTTTATAAATGAGGCCCCTGGTCCTTGTCCTCCCTGATCTTGCACAGGACTCGTGCGAGAAGGCTCACTGGGGGAAACACATATTTGCGTAGCCCCCGCAGCCAGCTGTGAGCCAGTGCATCCCTGCCCTTGGTCAGGGAATAGAACAGGCTGCAATGGGAAGAGTCGTGGGAGGCAAACAGATCTACCTGTGCATCGCCGAAGTGTTCCCAAATCAGCTGGACCGTCTGGGGATGGAGTCTCCATTCTCCAGGAAGTGGCTGAGACCGTGAGAGCTGGTCAGCTGCACGGTTCAGTTCTCCCGGGATATGGACAGCACGAAGGACCTCAGATGCTTCTGACTCCACAGAACAAGATGGCGGGCGTGTTGAGACATACGGCGGGAGCGTAGACCAGCCTAGTGGTTGATGTGCGCTACTGACCGAGAGTTTGACCGGACTAGTACATGTTGACCCTTCAGCAACGCACGGAAGCGGTGCAGGGTGAACTCGAGGCAATTGACATGCAGGAGGCGCTGAGGTCCTGTCCAGGAGCCCGCGGCAGCATGTCCATTGCACATGGCACCCCAGCCTGTGGTGGAGGCATCTGTTGATACAACAATATGCTTGGAAACTCGTTCTAAGGGCACACCGGCCCGTAGAACAGAGGTTGCTGGACGAACACATTCGAGAAGGCGTTCGCTGCCAACATCCTGAACAGAAGCCCATGAAGGGATTGGCTCAGGATGGGCAGATCCAGGATTGGCCGTGACCCACCGGTTTTCTAGGGTACAATGAAGTAAGGGCTGAGGAAGCCGGACTTCATTTCGGCTGGAGGGACAGGCTCGATCGCACCCTTCGCCGATAGGGTGGCAACCTCCGCATGCATGACTGGGGCACTGGGCACCACCATAGTGTAGCGGACTCCCCAGAAGCGGGGAGGAGCCTGCGCAAACTGAATCGCGTAGCCGAGCCTGATGGTCTTCGCGATCCGGCGGACAGTCCCGGAAACTGTAGCCAGGCTCCCAGGAACTGCACCAGTAGGGTCACTCGGACCACAGACGTACCCCAGGTGGTGACTGGCCCAGATGTGGGAGGCGTAGCGTCCCGGTGTAGGGGCACAGTCAGCAGCTGCGTCCTGACAGAGGAGACCAGGGAAGGATGCACGTTCCACTGGGGTCTGCTCTGAGAGGAGGCTGGCGACAGAGAGGGACGAGAGCGGCACGGCCCAGGGGCAGTACACACTGCCATCACCGGTCTCTGGGTCCTCAGAATTTTCCCCCGGCCCCCCACCCGGGGAAGGAGAGGCCATGCTACCATCCCTTGGAAAGAACTGGAACCCATCTCTGAGTTGTCCACTTCCAGCCTGGCGTTTAGTCAGGCTGAGGAGCGGACTGGGCGTCACCCTGCAACCACCTCCACGGCGCGGCCCAGGTGAAGGCTGCTGCTAGGGCCGGGCGGGAGGGGGGAGGGCGCCCTCGGCGCTGAGCCGGCTGAGGCAACTGAGCTGGCAGCTGGGTGCAGCAGCTGGCCGCCGCGGTAGTACGTGTTACAGCCTCAGTCTGCTTTCGGGCAGCCGAGAACCATTGGGCGCAGTTCTCAGCTGGACAGCCGAAGAGGCCAGCCTGGGATATAAGTTGAGGAGGCAAACTCGCTCAACCTCCCCCACATCACCAGGTAAGGCCAGGTGTTTCTCCCGGACCACAGCTGTGGACATCGCCCAACCCAGGGAGCGTGTGGCCACCTTCCCCGCCCAGAGGGTGGGATCAGTGGCGGAACGCAGCTCATTGAAGATCCCTGGGTCGGCTCTACCCTCATGCATGTGCAAAGGGGCGGCGGCCTGCCCCGTAGCTCTGCAGGACCATGCCACTGAAGTAGACAAGCCCACAGGCTTGGGAGGGCGCTAGGATAGCCACGTCGAAGCCCTCCATGGACACCGTAGTGCGCAACAGAGTGCTCAACAGTGGGGGGAACCCCAGTGTACCCTTTGGCCGCGGCCCCATCGAGGGCAGAGAAGGCGGAGGAGGCCACCGAACGGTCACAGGAAGCACAGGGACTTCCAGGACCGTGTGATCTCCTCATGCACCTCGGGAGCAAAAAGGTATTGGGTGCGGCTGTCAGGTGCCGCCCCCAAAAACCAATCACCCAACCATGAGCGCTCATGACAGGGCGGAGTTCCACACCAGCCCGAGGCTCACGGCTGCCCAAGATAACATGGCTGTCAACTCTAGGTCGAATCTGGCAGCGCTGGCACATCCGAAGGCGGAGCACAGCCGAATCGTCATCCCTAAAGGACTCTAGCCCACCTTGAGATGCAGCGATCGACATCTCGCTGCTATCTGGAGTGTGAACGAAACGAACGGGGCATCAGAGACGGTCCCGTCGCTTCAGTCCAGGCACTCACGGGTAGCGTTGTGTGAGAAGGGGGCGTGGCCCGAGGAATTATCGTCGGGGTTCTTAATACCACGGCACCACTCTCAGGTCACCATGGCCACCAGCCAAAGCACCACCTCTCTCGGAGACGGTAGATTGGGGTGTGGCAGAGGGGACTCTCTCTCCTCACGGAGGTCACTGAGTCTCGACCGCGACATCACGATGGTCACGTTCCCGCAATGGGAACATGACACATCCACAAACACTGCCCGAACGTGCTAAAGCCCAAACACGTCGAGCAGTGAATGTGCCCATAGACAGCAACGGAGATCGACCGCACCCGGAAGTGCGCGTCCACACGCAAGCTCTTTCTGTGAGAGGAAAGCTCTGCAGAGTGCCGAAACGCCCAGGGAAAACACACACAGCTGTTGCAGATCACTGCACAGATCAGCAGGCAGGCAATGTGAGATCGCTGGAACATGCCGTCACACCAACACCCTGGAGAACCGTTCGTCTTGAAGACTGAAGAGAGGATTTCAGAGTTCAGGCTTGCAGGAGTGAAGAGATGCTCTTGGCTCCAAAGCAGAAACATAATGCGATATTGCCCACGTACTTCCTTATATACCCACACGGTGGGGTGGAGTTACGCATGCAAATTCCGCATGCCCATGGCATTGGCACTGCCATTGGGCGTTGTTAAATTCTCGAAGATGATTGGCTTCTAATCGAAACCCCCATTCGTCAGTCACTAACATTACGTCGTAGTGACTGAACGAAAGGGAACCGAAGTTACGTTAAGTAACTGAGTATGTTATCCAGGGAGGGATAATGCCACGGATGTATTGTGTGTGTGCGCGTGTTTGTCATGTGTGTGTGTGTGTGTCTGCATTCTCGAAAAAGGATTTTTGTATTGTGATTTTTACTGCTGGATTTCAAAAAAGTTTGAAGTTAGGACATCAGTGGGGTTGTCCTAAAGTTAAGACAGCTTTTAAGATTTTTTGTCAAGTTAGGATGCTTCTGAAATACCCATTTCCTATCCATAGTTAAGATAAATTATGCACTTAAGAAATATCATTCTGTAATAGCTTTTGTCCTAAATGCGGTCCTAACTGGAATTGCCATGGTTACCAAACATCTAAGATAGGATTCTAAAGTTAAAATGTTTCTGTAATATGCCCCCAGAATAAGAAGATAAATCATGCTGAACTCATACCACATTTATGATGGAGGTCACATACAGGTTCAACTTAACGTAGGCAGGGTGGACAGCAAAGTAGTAGGCATAGTTGTTGAATATCAAGGGCCACATTCTGGGATTCTGAGAGTCATTCTTGCCCAAGCCGAGATGTTCAAAAAGTCTCTTTTTAGCTTCAGCTTTTTCTGTAGCATTGCAGTCGTAAGCATCAGACACCCATCCTGTGCATAGAAGACATTCGCTAACACAGCAGAATATATTCTCCATGCACACAGTGAAATAGATTTTCTTTTTTTTAAACAGTCATCCTTCTACATTTCATACTCTTGTCACACACACACACAAATAAATGTAGACCAGTGTTTCCCAACCACGATCCTGGAGGCACACCAACACTGCAAATTTTGCATGTCTCCTTTATCTGCCACACCCATTTCAGGTCTTTGAGTCTCCACTAATAAGATGATAATTTGAATCAGGTGTGTTTGATTAGGGACACATGCAAAATGTGCAGTGTTGGTGTGCCTCCAGGATCGTGGTTGGGAAACACTGATGTAGACTATTGCTCTTAAGGGGGGCCCCACTTCATATTAGGTGGCCTTAACTACTATGTACTTACATCAAAAAGTAAGTACAATGTACTTACTGTGTTCAAATTGTATTGCAAAACACCTTTGCTGATATTGAGGTGGGATACGGGTTGAGTTAGGGACAGGTGTGGTGGTATGGGTAAGTTTAAGAGTAGGGTTAGGTGTCAACTGTGTAATTACAAATGTAACTACAGAAATTAATTACAGATGTAATTACATGCAGGTATTTTTTTAAATGTAAGTACAATGTAAAAACATGCATGTACACAATAAGTGCATTGTATCAAATGATTAATTAAAATGTTAGTACATAGTAGTTAAGGCCACCGAATATAAAGTGGGTCCTTATGGGGTCATCAAAATGTTCTTTTTGTACATATTTACACATTTAAGAGGTTACTCTACAACAAAAAACATACTTCAAGTTTCAACTCACCAGTTAAATAAATAAATTATTATGTTCTACTCTTCTGAAATTCCCAGATTTGAGATTGGGAGAAACCCGATGCCATGATTCTCCTCGACCATGTGTGTAGCTTGTGCGACTGAACAATTTGACTAAATATTTGTTTTTAATTCATAATATTTCAAACTCAAAAGTACATATAACTTTGTTATTTTATATATATTTTAAAATGTTGTTTTGTAAATAAATGAATAAATCAAATCAAACTTCTTCATCAAACTGAAGGACAGAGAAACTTCAGCCACAGTCTTAGATGAAATCAACTGAAGATAAAAAGAAGACATTACATCTCTGAAGATCCCAGACGAGCAGGATTAAACAACTCCACAAACAGCATTACCAGCTTCACGCTTTAGCCCCTCCCCTTGAGTACGGTGGGGAAGAAATTTCAGGCCTCCTCATGTCTCTTCGCCTCCCGGAACCTACTCACGACTGTATTTATCAAATCGCCAAGCAGTCTGGAAGACGAGAGGGGAGCGTCAAGTAGGAACACTCTTTCCCTGTCTTTGATGTCTGTGTGGTTCAGTCACAGATGCCTCTCTGTGGCAACCAAAGCTGACATAGAACGGCCGATTGCACGGGCCGTTGGCTTAATCATCAGTAGAGGCAGATCTGTGGCCCGACAGAGTTCTGAGTAGGCTCATTAATGGTACACTCTAAAAAATGCTGGGTTAAAAATAACCCAAGTTGGGTTGAAAATGGACTAACCCAGCAATTGGGTTGTTTTAACCCACCGGTTGAGTTAAATATTTGCTGGGTTAAAACAACTCAATTGCTGGGTTAGTCCATTTTCAACCCAACTTGGGTTATTTTTAACTCAGCATTTTTTAGAGTGTACCGTACGGACTCAGATCTTTTAGCAGGTCAGCCAGGTACGCCTGTAATAACCGTCATGGTGTGCAGCACAGCACCAGTCTGACCTGCTGATTGAAACGCTTTTTTAAAGATGAAGAGCTTCCCAGGAGAGAGATCCTTAACCTGAGGCATCATCGTACAACAAGGTGCCCTTGCACCCACAATCAACATTGAGGGCACAAAGACATGTGACCTATATGCTTTGCGACATGATGTTCTCTTTTACTTTCTCTTTTCACTCTCAGAAAATTATTCACACTGACACACTGAAATTCTAACAAGTTCAGTTTACTTAAAAAAAAGGTTGGAAACCGATTGCCTAATTTTTTGCAAAGCAAACTTAAAGGGAAAAATTAAGTTAATTTAATAATCAACCAAAAGTAAAGAAAGCTAACACCTCCCAAGTAAATTACACTGCAAAAAATGCTTTTCTTACTTAGTATTTTTGTCTTGTTTTCAGTCCAAATATAAAAAAAATCTTACATTAAGAAGCATTTACTAGACAAGCAAAAGTTGTCGTCTTATTTTGGGGGAAAATAACTCAAAATTAAGGGAGTTTTTGCTTAAAATAAGCAAAATAATCTGCCAATGGGGTAAGCAAAATAACCTTAATTCAAACAGAAAACAAGATTATTTTGCTTGCCCCATTGGCAGATTATTTTGCTTATTTTAAGCAAAAACTCCCTTAATTTTGAGTTATTTTCCCCCAAAATAAGTTGACAACTTTTGCTTGTCTAGTAAATGCTTCTTAATGTAAGATTTTTTAGATATTTGGACTGAAAACAAGACATTTTTTGCAGCATTTTTTGCAGTGTAAGTAATAAATATCAAGTTGGTTAAATGCCAATTCTAGTTAACATACTCTAGATATTTACTAATCTTACTTAAGATTTAATAGTAAGATTACTTGAGTAATTCCTTTTAACTATGTTCTGCAAACATCTTAAATACTATTATTGTGCTGAATGCAACAAAATTACATGTTGGTCAATAGTATGTTATATGTGGCTGAAATAAGCACAAATGTCAAAACTTCTAAAGAGCCCCAAAAAGGTGCAGACCTGTAAGAGTTGAACCTCTGTACATTCTCAATTAAGCTTCTGTAGATGTTTGACAGAAATAAAATCAAGTTGTTTTGTAATAAGTGAAGCTGGTAATGCTGAGATCTTCAGATATTTAAAGTCTTTGATTTCAGGCGGTGAGGTTTTAAGTCAGTTGTAGTTGTCTCATTTTCTTAAAGTACAAACATGATGTTGAACCACCATCACGTTAACCATTACCATTGATTTTTTTAATGAAAGTTCAACATTATTTCAGCATTAATTGTGGGTGCAACAGTGATGCTGGTTCAATGCAGTTAACGTTGATGAATTAACAATGTTTTAATGGTTGCTTGCTATCTAGGCAGTGCTTCTGCAGCATTTAACTTGGCTACTGTTAATTTATATATATATACTAATTATACATTTTTAACGTTTCAAATTGACAAAAACAAAATTGGTTATATTATTAACAGACATGAATGAACAATATCTATAAATTAACATTAACAAGTGTTGTAAAACTGTTGTTATTTGTGAAGCCTAATTCATTAAATAATGTCAACAAATTGAACCTTACAATTAAGTGTTATCATTAAACAATATTTACTTACCCATTGAGGCAAGAAAGAATATTAGCAGGTGTAGGTGCATGGTCAATAGTGGGATAAAATCTCAAGTGTCTGAGATACTTCTGCTGTAGGATGAGGATTCACTGTTGAACAGATGCCAGTCATTTGGTTATATTTATACACTGTGATTAAGTAACACATTCTCATGCCAACCAGTGGTAGAGCAGGAAATTTTCTTTTTTGCCTTTCCCCTCTCATACATTTCCTTTAACCCCTGTGACCAACTGTGACCGCTGGAGCCTTAGATCAAATCAACTGAAGAAGAAAAAAAATAAAAAAAAATAAAATCTCTGAAGATCTCAGCAGAGGATTAAACAACTCCACAAACAGCATTACCAGCTTCACACATTCCTAACCAGACTGACTTTATTTCTGCCAGACGTCTACAGGAGCTCTTATTGAGAATCAACAGAGGTTTAGATGTTGATGCAGGGCTCAACATTAAGCCTGTTCACGTGCTTAAAGTAAATCTGTAATTCACTTGTCCGGATTTTTTTTTTTTTTAAACTCCACAATTTGTATTTTTAACCACAGTATGTTCATTTGTTATGATTTCTCCTCGAGAGGCTGCGCGAGCCTCAACAGCGCAACCTTGTTACCGTCAGTTCATTATAGATTATATATTATTATCCACTATCGATCGCCACTTACACTAAATGAATCCAGAATCATTCTTGCCTTTTGGTGATTCGCTAGTTATTTGTTGTTATTGGCGTTTTAAGTAAAATTATCTTTTACTTGTCCCTTCAAAAAATCCACTTGTCCTGGACAAGTGTTAATGTCAAGCCCTGTTGATGTTTTATTGAAAATAATAGTTTTGTTTGAAGTCACCATTATGGTGATCAGTGTTTGCTTTAGTTGGACTCTTGACCCTTGACTTTTTAACATAAATTTTCTCTGGCTACTGGAACTGTTAGATACGGTGAGAACAGCAAGAGAAATTGATGATGACAAGTTGATGGCAGATGATGTTGGCATGTTGTTGATGATACAGTTGTTATTCTCATATAGTGGCCTCTCCTGAGACTCATTGATTACCGTAGCCTTGTGACTCTACAGGAAATCCAGCAGTGTTTTAATCAGGTAAATTGAACAATTTTTAAGACGATATGCTGACAGATCAAATAAATTCATGATTGTGAAAGCCTATATGTTCTGTCTGATTTCACTCACTCTACTAATTACTAATGTTATTGTCAGACAGAAAGTGTAGTTATTTTGGTATTGATGTCCTGTTTTATATATTTTTCTATTTATGTAAATAAATATTTTTGTTGCAACCTTACCAACTTTATTTTTCATGAGATGTTTTTCTACTAAGGAAGTACTGCAAGTAAATTAAAATCTGCTCTGACGCTACTTGGCTTGAATGTACACGTTCGTATCAAGTTGTAAAATCTACTGTATTTATTTTATCTCCAGCAGGAATGCAGAGGATGAGGAAATGGTAGCATTTTATATTTTTAAATGTTGTATGTCATGTGCGTGACAACAGAAGCCCTTTAACTCCTTAACCGCTGACGGGACGCTTCCCAGCCAGCATGTATAGCCCAGATGGATTTGCCCTGGACTGTCTAAATGGGGCCCAGACATTTCTGTCCGCCGTTTCGATTTTGACCCCACATGGGTTAGCACAGATGAAATGAACACTGAATCAGTGTTGGAGTTAATAAGATACCGTAATAAGGTGATTAATTAAGTGTTGATTGAGCATTATTGATGATAGCTGAGGATAACAAACAGATTCACTGAAGAAAAGAGAAACAACAAGAACTACAACAGACTTCAGCCACAGCCTTAGATCAAATCAAATCCACAAACAGCATTACCAGCTTCATTTATTACTAACCAGATTAACTTTATGTCTGTTATACATCTACAGAAGCTCTTATTGAGAATTATGTTTTTGTTGTTGGTGATTTTGTGTCGAAAATCATTGTTTTTTTGTCACGCAGTCCCCTCAACGAATGGTTCCAGGTTCAAGAAGAATTGTCGAAATCGTGGTGCGCACCATATTCCGCACGGATAAAAGCGTCTGCCAAATGCATAAATGCATAAATGGATATGAAAAGCTTCCTCCACTAGAGGGAGCTGTGGCCATTGCCCTCTGCCCGCCTACAGCGGTGGGCTGGAAGGCTGAAGTTTCTCACCCGTCTAAGCCCTGTAGGACCGCCTCAGCCTTGGCGGGTAGGGCCTATACTTCCATCGGCCAAGCAGGCTCCACCCTCCACTCGATGGCGGCCCTACAAGTTTTCCAGGCCAAACTATGCTATGGATGAGACTGGACCTGATCAGTAGGCTTTTCGCAACCTATGAAGCGCCACAGACCTGGCTCTTCGCGCCACAAAAGCTAGTCTTTTGGTTTTGGAACGCCACGTGTGGCTGAACTTAACAGAGATCAGAGAAGCCGATAAGACCACCTTCCTAGATGCTCTGATTTCACCCAACGGCCTATTTGGCCTGGCGGTGGATGGCTTTGAGGAACATTTCACTACGGCACAAAATGCACCCCAAGCTATGCAACACTTTCTGTCCAAATGCTCCAGCTCTGTGTCTTTGAGTCGCCCAAAAGTGCCAACTCAGCAGCAGCAAAAGCCAGCGCCCTCAGCTGTCCAGCAGGGATCCCAATAAAAACATGAATATCAAACAAAAGAGCATTATTTCTCTTCCGCACCACACAAGGGTTGGCACCCTGCTCATGCGCGATGGATTGGTTTTTCTCAGTGGATCTGAAAGATGCTTACTTTCATATAGTTATTCGCAGTCACAGACCGTTTTTGAGATTCACGTTTCGACGGGAAGGTCTACCAGTACACAGTCCTGCCATTCGGTCTGTCTCTGTCCCCCCGCACCTTCAAAAAGTGCATAGATGCAGCTCTCTCTCCGTTGAGACGAATGGGAATGCACATTTTGAACTACCTTGACGGCTGACTCATTCTGGCCCAGTCAGAGGTGGAATTAATACATCACAGATCTGTGCTCCTCAACCATCTAGAATGCCTGGGTCTCAGAATAAACACAGCCAAGATCTTGTTGCTTCCCAGGCAGAGAATCTCTTTCCAGAGGGCGACTTTAGACTCTGCCCAGATGACTATTCGGCAGCTCACATACTAGTTCAGAATGGGAATCAACAGACCCTTGAGAACCTTTCAGAGCCTTATGGTATCAGCTTTTCCAGTACTTCTGCTGGACATGCTGCACATGCACCCCCTGCAGTACTGGCTGAAACCACAGGTTCCTCCCCAAGCTTGGCGTTCGGGCCAACTTTGGATCAAAGTGGACCACCGTTGTATCAAAGCCCTGGCCCCTTGGTCGAAACCCCGCCTCTATGAGCCAGGGGTGAGCTTGGGGACAGATTTAAGACGAAGGGTGGTCACCACGGAACCCACTATCATGCAAAGTATCACAGATACTTGTATTTCTTTCAGAGCTGTTGGATGCAGGACACACTCCATCCACACTCAAAGTCTACGTGGGGCAGAAACAACATGGTTGTCCTTTCCCAGAAGGCTTAACCCCCCGCGGCCCCCTATGGTGTCTTCCTAGGACCTATCTCTGGTCCTACGAGCACTGAAAGAGCCTCCATTCGAACCGTTGCAGACGGCTGAATTAAAGCCATTTTCGCTAAAACATGCTCTGCTACTAACACTGGCATCAGTTAAGCGGGTTGGTGACATACAAGCGCTTGCTCTCCATGAGCGCTTCCTGTCTGGAGGTGGCCCAGATGACTCTAAGGTCATCCTCAAACCAAGACAAGGCTACGTGCCCAAAGTGCTTTCTACACCGTTCAAAGCACAGGTGGTCACCCTCTTTGCCGCCCAGCGCTTTACACAGGTCCCTTCATTATGATCATCAGTTTTTCACATAAGGGATATGTCACGATATGTCAACTCTAGTTTGGGGACCTAACGATAGCACCCCAGCTTGAGAGGGTACATGTCGTTGCGAGTATGCTATGTGTGCTATGCCGCTAACGACTGCCGATTGTCGTTTCAGTTGATATAACCTGAATTCTATGGCAATACGAGGATCTTTTATAGGCAGATTCCCCGCCCACTTGGCGGGCTCTGCGCTCAGTACTGATTGGTTCACGCCGTTGTGTCGCTTTGCCATTGGTTCATGCAGTTCCCACTGGTCAACAAACTAAAATATTTTGTTAATAAAATACAATGAACTTTTTAAAATAAAATAATGGCATTTTTAATAATTAAAAAATATACACATTTGAGTTTAACAACAAACACATGGCTAAATACAGCTATACGGCATAGTTAAAAACATAATAATGAATAATTTCTGAACATTGACCGCGGCTCGTGTCTTCTGCTGTTAGATCAGCATTAAAGAATGATCTCAACTGATAAATAACAGATATAAGATTACAATAATATCAGATTTGTCTTATTTTAAATAAACACAAAAAAAAACAGAGATGAAAAATAGACTTCAGTAAGAAATTTACTTCTGCTATGCTGCCGTCCAAAGGCTAAGCGCAGTAACTACACATTTGGTCAAAATTGAGTTAAGATTTGAAATGGGCTTTGTGACATCTGTTCTGTCTTGTGACAAAGTTTGCTGGTTCAATTTTGTCCCGTTTTAGAGAAATGAGAGTGTCAAAATTGCAGTAACTACAAAATCCAAGCCAATACCAAGGCAAACCGCAATAAGTGAAATTACTGCGTTCTAGCTTTGTTTCCCCGTTTTTGACACCGCAGATACTGCGGTCTGCCTTGGTAGCCTTGTCACGAAGGAGATTGTATGCGGTTTGCCCCGATCGTAACACACAGAAACAACAAGCCAACCATGGCACAATCCCGCGGCCAAATGATGGTTGAACTCGCGTTAAAACGCAAATATCCAAAGACTGGTAAGGATGATAGCAATAGTAAGTATTGCTCATAGTATATACTCATAGTAACTCATAGTAAGGCAACTGACAGCTTTATAATCAGTTAACATTGACTAGCCAGCCAGCAAATTTTGACTTGCCTGTGCTGCTCTATTAAAGGCAATATCCTCTGACAACGTAATGATAATCTGATTTAATCACCTTGGTGTTTGTTGATTCGGACATCTCTCCATTTCAGGCAGCTAATCCAATTGTATTGACAGGGGTTACTCCTTCAAAAGTTAGCTGGGTCTGGTAAAGTTATCTTGTTAGACAAAGTTACTCTAAAAGTTAGCGGCGCCAGTCAGCAGGTGACAACCGGACGAGCGCAGCCGGGCCGACAGCAAGCACACTAGGTGAAAAAGTACACTTGCATAATGTACTGAAAGTACTCTATTTTCACGCACTAATTTCGTAGGCTACTTAATGTACAAAAAAAAAAAGGTTAAGCTTCGTACTTTAGTACTTTGTTAAGCTTAAAGCACATCTTATTTCATATTCATGATGTCTCAAAATAGTATTCAAAATAGATATTCTTAAGATTAGCTTAAGAAGTAGGCTAACTTAGGAAGAATTTTTTGTATATTAAGTACAACATTAGTGTGTGAAAATAGAGCACAGTAAGTACATTATGGAAGTGTAGCCTACTTTTTTTTAATATAGGTAGTTTTGCAATAGCTGTCAGCTGTTTAATTTATGTAGCTACTATTAGGTCAAGAATAATGATCTGCTTCTCCGTTGTCAGAGTCAGTCTTGCCAATCAGTTTTTTGGATTTCACAGATAGGCTAGCTAAGAATAAGAATTATATTTTAATTAGTATTTTTTTAAATTGTGTTAATTTTGAACTACTGTTTTTAAAGCAACCTTGGTCTAATGAATTATTTTTTAAATAAAATGAGCAAAAAATTATTTGTGGTAAAAGGAGCATTTTTAACATTCACAACATGCAAACATCAATAAAAGTATTACAGTTATTAAAAACAATCAACATGTATTAAGAAGCATGAAAAAAAGTTGGATGAACACATTTAGTTTGTAGATACTGCACTTTGCCTTTGCAATAGTGTTTTAGTTGTTTAAGGTCATCCAAAGGCAGAGTGCAGTATCTGCATTTTGGGGGTCAAAGATCACATTGGTGGTCATGGTTTCTATCTATAAAAAATGTCTTCCTAAGAAGGCAATACATGAATGCATTACCACTAATCTATCCACAACATGTTTGACTGGCTGGTGTAAAAACTTTAAAGCCATTTTTCTCAGTTTCAGTGTTTGCGTAGTTACTGCACTTAGCCTTTGTAGGGCAGTATGGTTAAATACATTTTCAGTGATATCTTCCAAAGATTTTTTAGTTTTGGCACATTTTTTTCTCCAAATAATGTTGATATGGCAACTAGTAAATACACAGAGTTTCATCATCCTGGCATGTGTGGAAAGTTTTAAACCATGCGTGTTACAACTAACCCGCGTAAGGTTGTGTCCAGCACTCCCCTAATCGTTCCCTTATCCCTTATCTCAGTAACCGAGTACGTTTTTTTTTAGTTGGGCAGTTTGACAATTTTTTAATGTTAGTGGCTTAGTAGTTTCTCTGGCTGCTGTAACTGAGTTTGCTATGGCAAGAAAAGCAAGAGAAACACAATCAGATGCTTTTGGCTCCTTGATGATGAGAATATAATCATTGTGTAGTGGCTTAATTCACTGATCTTATAACTGAGTTTAATATGAGCAATATACTATTAACTTTGTTTATTGTTTCAAGTCCAGATAATGCCCATCTAACCCAGATAAAACCCATGTGGGGCCCACATCGACATGTTGGCTAGGTATGCTGCTCAGCAGGTCTGAGTTCTTTATAAGGACTTTTTTTTTTTTTTTTTTTATCTGTACTGCAAGGAAAGGAAAATCTGCCTTCACGCTTCTTAGCTTGAATGTACAAGTTCATAGCCAGTTGTCAAATCTACTGTTTTTAGATTATCTCCTGCAGAAATGCTGAGGATGAGGAAATAAAAGTGTGGGACTTTACATCGAAGACCCACACACTTCCTTTTAGATCCAAATGACTGACTAGGTAACAAAAACAATGATGAATGGTGTAGAGTATTTGTATATCAAAGTTTGAAACTTCCTTCATCAAAAGTGCTGCTGGATTCCTTGTTGTTGTTAAGTTGATTTATTCCATTCAACTTGCAAGTGAGTCAAGTTGTGCTAGATAATTTTTTTTACCAATAACTGTAGAAATGCATCACCAGAATCATTGTAAAGGGTTCATTGTCATATTTCCATTATCAAGCCAAAATGGAGAATGCTTACATATGCCAGGGCCAGTCATGTTACCACATCAAGAATTAGCTTATGAATCTCAACAACGGTGGCGTGCTTCATGCTGCAATGCATGCTGAGAGCTACAATAGTATAAAATTCATCCATGGTTCCCAGCATGCATTGGGCCCTATTATACACCCGGCTCAATGCGACGCCGGGCACGACAAGAGTTTTTTGCTAGTTTCAGCTCGACACAGTTATTATTTTCATGTCCAGGGCCACATTGTTTAAATAGCAAATGCACTCATGCCCATCTGTTCACCCATGGGTGTGCTGGTCTGAAAACCAGGTGTGTTCAGGTGCATTATTGGCACGTTGCTATTTTGAGGAACTGAAAACAACTGATCCACTGACCAACAAAAACCTGATGTAAAGTCAATAGCGCAGTATTTTTAGTTTTAATTGATTTAATGATTAATTGCTGACACTATGTCCAGATCATACATTGAGTTGATTGCTGTGATAATATGTAGATGTAGTAGTTCCTTTTAATAGTGAAAGTGAATTAATGACTGTTTATTATGAGTTTCATTGTTTATAATTTTAGCGGTGGGGGTGTTACGTCCCGTGACTTAATTGTTATTGTATGTGGTAATGGTGATGTTTTTCTCCCCTTCCTCTTTTCCTCTCTCACTCTCTCTATGTGTGCGTCTCAATCAGCTCCCTAGTTCAGTAATCAGGGCACTGATCAGGACATAAGTCAATGGGCTGACTCCCTGATCAGTGCCCTGACTACTGAACTAGGGAGCTGATTGGGACACAACCTTTGTTATGCAGCGCTCCAAACCATCCTCAGCTGATCCTAATTGACGGGAGCATGGTTTCTCTGTTGAAGGCATGAGATTAGCTGAAACTGTGTGCATATATATAGTTGCATATATATCTAGATATAGTTGGAGAATATCAAGGGCCACATCTGAGATACTGAGAGTCACACAACACATTGAGCAACACATTCCCTCTCCCAACCAGTGGCAGAGCAGGATATTTTCATAGGGGTGGTCAGGCAGGGGCCAGTAAACCACAGAAATCTTCATTTTTTCAGCATAGAAATGAGTTTGACTATAAAGTGCTGGACTGTTGTATTGCCTACAACACAACCATTACTGTAACAATTTGTACTTACAATGTGATATTTGACCCAAAGATGAAAATTCTGTCATCATTTACTCACCCTCAAATTGGTCTAAATCTGTATAAATGTATTTATATACACAAAAGAAGGTATTATGAAGAATGTCGTAACCAAACATTTGATTGGCCCTATTGACTTCCATAGTATTGTATTCTATACTGTTGAAGTCAGTGAGCCCCACTCAAGAAATAAGTTCACAGTATTTATATACTCACTTTACTAACAGTAAAAAATATTAAATAGCAATTTACCAATTTAAGAAAATCGGTTTCCACAAATTAACTTAGTTAATAGGTTTTAATTCAGGGCATGGAATTATCAAGTAGATTACAGTAAAGAACTATAAATTCACAGCTGCTCTAGTTTTGCTTTTTTTTTACAGTTGTGCTGTGTTTTTAAAGTATAATTGTAGTTGATGAATTTACGGTAGTCATCATAGACTGTAAAAAAATATGGACGTAGTGTCCGTGACGTCACCCATAGGATTGTGAAGAGCAGTTTTGAAGCGGTAAGTAGGGTCGAGCTAGCCATCCCGGATAACTGACAATGGGCAAAGAGGCGAGAAGTAAGTGAAAGTCTTTTGAAAATCTTTTACTTTTATTACCAAAAAGTAATAAAGGTTTTAAGATATTTGGCCTATTATGGTGGGTGTTTCTCTGACCAATTGGCTGTTACCTCCTGTCGTCAATACAGGTCTATGGGACAGTGATTAATGCTAATTCCCATTGCTAACACGTTTCCATTTGAAAGAGGTTTCTGTCTTGGTCTGGTATTTAAAGCGATGTTGCAAAGAGATCAGGGCTCGAATCTTTATATAGTAACGTTGAGTGTCTCCAGACATTCAGCGTTATGTATTTCTTAGAAGTCAGGTATATATTTTTTACTTCAGAGTATTTGATGTTGTGTATGGATTATCTTTGAATTGATTATGTAATTGGCATTATATATGTACCTGACTGTTAATAAATTGTTACACTTTGATTTATTCTGGAATTATTCAGGTTATGCACGGGTATAATTTCAACAAAGGGTTAAATAGAGTAATTAAATGTGTGGTTAACTATTAAATATAAATTACCAAATAACCAATTGGCATTCTAACCTAAATTCAAAATTCTGATGAATGGAGTCAAATAAAGATGAATTGGAATTAAATCCTTTTGCCCAACTGAAAATAACGAATGCGCAGAACGCCCGTGGATCGTTAGCCTCCATTGGAACGATTTGGCCGGGCTTATAGGTCTACTGTACAGTAGAGATGTCAGTTAAAGGGTTAAGTTATGTTTTAGGTGGGATATTATGAAAGCAAAAAGCACTAAACAGGACCAAAAATTTAGATTTATTAACCAACCACAGTATACCCAATTTTCCCATGATATACAAGTCCCTTGCCTACCGGCAACTATAGTTGCCGCTTGGATATTTGACTAAGTATACAAAAAACTATAGATCTCTTGTAAGATTTGTTTCGTTTTGTATGATTATAGATGTAACCCCTCCTGTTCGAACTGCCCACTCCAAGCGGGACTCGAACCCGGATCCGCCGGCATAAGAGTCAGACGCTCTAACAAGGAACCTAAAGGCTGCAACCTCCAGTGTCAGTCGCTAGAGCATCTCTTGAGATCAGAGGAGTGAGGTTTACTTGCACAGCAACTACTAGCTGGCCTCCGTTACATAGAGACCTTCATGATTATGTAGATTATGTTTCAGTTTCCCTTTAAACAACACTCTCACTGTTTAGTGACTAACTATATTCCTTGACTCACCAGGAGTTGAGATTGGCACAGGTGGAAGATCCTGTCATTGGTCCAGTTATGGGAGATGTGGAGTCGGGAAAGTGTCTGAAAACAACAGAGTTCAGAAGTGTTGGAGATTTTGTTAAGGAAACAAGGGAAAAAGTTGGTTATTCGTAATCATCTGTTGTACAGAGTGATTCTCTTGGAGGAGAGAAAGTACAGTTGGTTTTGCCTGGAAAGTACACACAGGAAGTCTTGAATTCTCTACATGATGAGTCGGGTCATCTGGGATTGAGAGAACGACAGAGCTGTGCAAGGACAGATTCTACTGGCCGCATATGTCCAGGGAAGAGTGGAAAGATATGTGGAGAATTGTTGAAACACCGATCTTTCCACGTCGTCAAATCAGCTGACTTGTAGCGTCGCATCTTGTGACATCACGTCCTGTTTTTGGTTTGTTTACATGTCTTTGGTCCGTGTTGCGTTCATATATCAATCGAACCGCACCAGAGTTGGTTTCGAAGCGGGCCGTGACCCATCTCTTTTGCGGCCTCGGTCGGCTTGTTTGGTGCGAACCAGGGTTCGGATGGCAGCGTTCACATATGTTCAAATGAACCGCACTAACCAAGCAATCGCACCAGGGTTTGTTTTAATCCAACCAAACATGATAAGTGTGAACGCAAGAGTGTACGCTGGTCTAAAGAACCCGCTTTAAAAGCTTGCCAGTTTCCTGCTGTTTTAAACCCCAAAACCGACCGATATAGAAAAGTAGCGCATTTACACTTCTGACTGATAGCAACCCAGCAAACAAAAACATTTTCTAAGAATGATTTGCTTACGTTCTCATCGCAAACGTTATTTCTGTGTTCTCTGAACGTTCAAAAAACGCTTGTTCATAACTTTGTCAGAACATTATAAAGTTTTAAGAATGTTCCCTGACTGTTATGGGACATGCAGAACAATGATAAGTCAATATAGAATAATTGTAAATAAACAGAATTAAAGCTGCAAGTGTAACCCCTCCTGTTCGAACCGCCCCGCTCCAAGCGGGACTAGAACCCGGGTCCACCGGCATGAGAGTCAGAAGCTCTAGCAAGGAGGCTAAAGGCTGAAACCCCTAGCGTCAGTCGCTAGAGCGTCTCTTGAGATCAGAGGAGTGAGGTTTACTCGCACAGCAACTACTGGCTGACCTCCGTTACACAAGCAGCGATGAAAGGGCCCTCGCAGCAGTGCCACCAGTGCGCCACCGTCACCCGATGACTTTAGGAAAACAGAGCATGGTGGGTAATATGCATTAAAATATATAAAATAGGAGGACTATGTCAGTCATTTGTATTTGCCACTTCCCAGTAAACACAGAACGTTCCCATATGGTTCCCGTTTGGTTATTTTTGTGGGGAACCAAATAAGAACGTTCTGTGAACGTTCTCTATTGGTTGTGTTTTTGTAACCAAAAGAGAACCTTCCCAGAACGTTCCCTGCAGGTTATTTTTGGATACAAATTTTTTATAAGGTTTATTTGTATATTTCGTTACTGCGCGCCTCTGATCTTTCTTCTGTCTTCCACAGAAAGACGCGCACTCGCGTAATTTAAAAATTAACGGTCATTTTGTTTTTACCGACTGACTAACATTAGTTTATCGTTCTTTATTGAATAATATGTTATAATTAATAAATATACCAGTGTAAATAGTGTGATTTCAGAGAGATTTGACACGTAATTGAAGACAACATGATGTTAACCGAGGAGTTTTGGTTTACTGACCAAAAGAGAGAAGCGTTCTGTTAATTCAGTGGTAAGAAAATAATGCAATGTCATCCCAGTTAAAGTAATCTTTATTCATTATTAATGTCTGTGAATAAATTTCATATTTTAAAACCACATATTGTGTTGAAGTCATTGTTATTTGGCATTAAACGTAAAACCTGGTTGTGGGAGTAGGTGTCAGTGATACAAGTTACGAAATGTACATATTAATGCATAATTCAATCTCATTTAATCCTCCATATGAAGGTTTATGTGCTTGAATTATTTCTATTGATTAAATAAGTTCAAAACAAGGCATGGTTTGTAGTAGCTACTGATTATTGACGTCCATTCATCCGTTTTCCATGCCGCTTATACCCTATGGGACGCGGGCATTGCTGGAGGATTACTGACGTACAGCAGGGTCAATGATATCGGAGTAAAGAGGTTAGGGGAACGTTCCGGGAACGTTCTGGGAAGGTTAGGGGAACGTTCTCCAAACCAACAGGGAACGTTCTATTTACGTAAAGAAAACTTTCCTGGCTAACCAATAGAGAACGTTAGGATGCCTGTTCTGGGAACCAGAAACTAACGTTCCCAGAACGTTCTGGGAACCAAAAATTGTTATCTGGGTTCCTACTACCAGCTGGTGGTGCTATGACTATAACTACATTTTGGCTTGTAGATGTCTTCAGGTCAGGACTCTTATCAAACAGATAAGAGCAGATCGGACACTGTATGCCTGAGTTACAACAGCTTCCTGTTTCGTGGCGTACATTAGCACTTAGCCACGTGTTGCTTGATTTAATGTGTTTCTAGCGTGTTTGGGACTTGATGGTATATTTAAAAGTGTTTCTGGGAGGGAATTACTGTGTAAAGCATGCCATTTCCTGGTATGTGGGTGTAGATTTGAAGTTTGGGCAGATTGGACATTGTATGCCTGACTTAGGCCTACAACTACTTCCTGTTTCATGGCGAAACATCAGACTTTGTCAGGCCGTCACGGACACGCCCTTCAGCGAAAACACAAGATCTTTGCAATTTAACATCGCCAAGGCCTTTAGATTAGACTGACCAAATATGATGATGTTCTGGTTAAATCTCTTTGAGGAGTCAATTACAGTGTAAAACATGACATGTCCTGTTGCCCGCACGGTTACGCCCACTGAGTGGCAGTATTAGTTTAAAGCGTGAATGCTACAAAAAAACACACAAAACACATCTAAAACGGGAAAGAGCTTTGAGATTGACTGTACAAACCATGGGCGTCGGAACCATTGTATGTGGGACAAGACCCACCCACTTTTTACGATCAATGATATCAGACCCACTCACTTTTATCGTCTCTAACATTCAGCACATGTCTGTTTACCTACCCCTAATCGATAAACACTTATTATTAAACACACGTTAGACGCTTTATTTCCACTTTTCTAACATTTTCTTCACTTTTATTGAAAATAAATGCCTTTCCGATCTGATATGTGATGGGAAAAGGGAGAAGATTGAGTTTGGCGAAAGGCAGACTCGAACCGCGGGTCAATTTGTGTCAAAACTAGACACTGTGCATCTTACCCCTACACTACTGCCGCTTTCAATGACACGGCGATTTCCGTAATTTTGTCTTTCCGAACTATACGTTTAGCAAGGACGCACCCACATTTTTTTTGCTTCCGACGCCCATGGTACAAACGCATTTGACAAGAAATCTGAGGTATATTTTTACAGACTGCCGAAAGCTATAAAGAGAAGCAAATGGATCGCCGCAATTCACGAAAACAACTGGACTCCAGACAGCCAAACGTGGATTTGAAGTCCTAATTATGTCTCAATATGTTGAGTTTTGGGCTAAAATCCTACCCTATATATTGTATTGTTATATATGGTATTGACAACTCATCGATTAAATATTTACCAACTTATCATCTGCATGTTTTTAAATAAACACTGACAAGAACTATACAAGTTTTAGGGCTGGACGCCATGACGATATATAAAACACTGATAAAAGAGATAACCCGGATTTAGACCTAACTATTGTATTTATTCACAGGCAAAATTGCTTTATGTATTTCCCCAGCATTGAGATCAGGTTCCCATTGAAACCCGATTCCTGGCTGCATGTCAATATCTATGGATCACTGGATCTTTGGGGAACACTATATCGAGTCCAACCTTTAGTTTAAAATGATAATCGTTTGTTTAATCGGCTCTTGTGCCACTCAGTCCTACCCGCACGTGGACTACACTACCCACAATGCCCTATTGTAAACAGGACGTGCGTCACGGAATTTCAAACCCGTAGAGCTCACACTGAATGATCACAGTGTTTCAGAATTACATAAATAATAGTGTTTTAGCCATAAATCTTTCTCTAGAACTAAAGAGCGGCGTTATGGGTCGGTTCTGCTGGAATATATGCAGAATCTTTGACTTTGAGGAACTGATTCAACAACACTAAAGCTTTTCCCGTCCAGAACACAGACGGGATTTAGGCTAACGTTACTCCTGAATCCTCAGACCTGGGTCCTGTTCATCCAGACAGAACCAGAACCAGCGGCTCCAGAGCAGGATTTGAACGATGATCAGCTGATCTCAGCGCTCGTGCTTTTGTTGTGGCTGTCGCGGTTTCTATTGGTAACGGGCACGCGCACAGATTTCCCCATAAACACTCCGTTTCTCCTGCTTGGGAATCCGATATGGTAAACATCAGCTTTCTTACTTATATAAAACAAACTTATATAAGTATTAAATGCAATATACAACTGCACTACAATGAAACAAACACGTGGCGTTGTGGTTACAAATCTTTCAATCGGTAACGCTTTATTTTACGGTGTGGTTACACGTTACATGTAACGTTAGTTACTAACTACTATAAATTATGCGTAATTACATGGAACTAATCCTAGAGTAGCTACATGTAGTTAATTGTTATTACTCAGTACTTAAATGTATAACTACAGTGTAACAAACACCTTAAAATAAAGTGTAACTGTAAAAATCCACATAGACTGAACCTGTAAGTACTAATTTATTAACAGTACTTAAAATGTATTTAGTTTGGACATCTTGTGATTAAACGTTGCTATGCTATGCTAATTAAAATTAATTTAATATGCATAATAAATGGTTACACTTTATTCTAAGGTGTCCGTGTCACAGTGCATTTAAGTTCTGAGTAATAATAATTAACTACAAGTACTTACTATAGGGTTAGGGTTAGGAATAGGCAGTGTTGAGGAAAGTTACTTTGAAAAGTAATGCATTACAATATTGAGTTACTCCTTTAAAAAGTAACTAATTGCATTACTTAGTTACTTTTTAAGAAAAGTAATGCGTTACGTTACTTTTTCTCAACTACAATAACCATCATGTTCACACACAAAGCCTCTGCACTTAAGATTTCTCTCAACATTGGGACTAAATGGGAAAACAAAGTAACGCGTTACTTATTTGAAAAAGTAACTCAGATATTTTGTTGTAAATTTTAAAAGTAATGCGATACTAGTTACTTGAAAAAGTAATCTGATTATGTAACTGGAGTTACTTGTAATGCGTTACCCCCCAACACTGGGAATAGGGGTTGGTTGCATGTAATTTATGCATAATTTTAGTTATTATTATTTAATTTAGTTATTACTACAGTAACTACATGTAGCGTGTAACAAGGACACTGTAAAATAAAGTGTAACCTAATACATTTCCAAAAACAGTTTACACAAGCAGGACCATGTGCTATTATTTCAAAGTTTACAGTACAATAAAAAAATAGTAATGTAGTAGTATACTATAGGCTATATAAGATATGAAATACATCTCATCTTCATCTTTTTCAGACCTCAAGACAGAAAAAGGGTCTCAGAGGTGAGTTCAGTACAGCTTGTGTGTTTGTGTTCCTCTGTCTGATTATTGCACAAGCTGTTGAGTCAATTCTATATTTAGGGGTACATTTCATGTCAACCAAGAAGTCAGGAAATTCTTTTTTTGATTAATATGCTAAATTAATTATTTGGCAAGCTTAAGCTCTAATGACTTTTTAACTATGTCAATGAAAATTAAGATTTGATTCATTATTTTGTCAACTGTGTTACGGACAAATGCTATGTTATAAATCCACAGTGTGCTGAATTTAGTATTATTCACCATCCTTACCCAAGATTTCCATCTCCAGAGATATCCCTATCTATTTTTCTGACAGTTTAGTTCACTTTTAAAAGATTTATGACATAAAAAACACATGTAACACAGTTGACAGACAAAGTAACACGGTTGACAGGACACATTAGAAGGAAAAGAGAAAACTCTCTTTAAAATGATAACTTTCTTTTTATTCAACAAATGTAAGTACAAGCAATTAATTCAATTTAAATTGAATTGCCAGCATTGTCAACCATGTGAATCCTTGTCAACTGTTACAGTTGACAGGTAACACAGTTGACATTTCGGCCATTTTAGGGTTTTGTGGAGATGAGTGGTACCCGGTGGGGTCTTCTGCTGTTGTAGCCCATCCGCCTCAAGGTTGTGCGTGTTGTGGCTTCACAAATGCTTTGCTGCATACCTCGGTTGTAACGATTGGTTATTTCAGTCAAAGTTGCTCTTCTATCAGCTTGAATCAGTCGGCCCTTTCTCCTCTGACCTCTAGCATCAACAAGGCATTTTCGCCCACAGGACTGCCGCATACTGGATGTTTTTCCCTTTTCACACCATTCTTTGTAAACCCTAGAAATGGTTGTGCGTGAAAATCCCAGTAACTGAGCAGATTGTGAAATACTCAGACCGGCCCGTCTGGCACCAACAACCATGCCACGCTCAAAATTGCTTAAATCACCTTTCTTTCCCATTCTGACATTCAGTTTGGAGTTCAGGAGATTGTCTTGACCAGGACCACACCCCTAAATGCATTGAAGCAACTACCATGTGATTGGTTGATTAGATAATTGCATTAATGAGAAATTGAACAGGTGTTCCTAATAATCTTTTTGGTGAGTGTAAATATAACATGTGACGCAAGCTCACCAGAACATCGGCCAGTTAATCTACTCTATGTGCAGACAATAATATAGATCATATATTGAAGAGGAGAAGTTATGATTTACCACACTGTCTTCAAGTTTCCCTCCAAAAAAGGAATGACGTTGGACATGTGACTTTGGAACAAACCATTACTAATATATAGGGGGTTTTATAGGGAGTAACACAGTTGACACTGATTTCTTGGACATACACAAAATGGATGATTTACTGTAGATGCATTTTTTTTAAAACACCTCTCTCATAATTTAATGATTATATTGGACACATATTTATAAGAAATATATACAGAAACATGCATTTTAGAGCTAATCTGAAAAGCAAAACCTCTCATCGGCACAAAAACAGCAAATTCCAGTATAGAATATGCCATTTTTGTTAGATAAAAGATAAGTATCTGTTGGATTTTTTTTTTTTAATGAATAAGAAATGTCCCCTGATATAAAAGCGATCATTGCTTGAAGTGAAAAGTTAATGAAAAATGTGTAAAATTGATAATTGAGTCGACGGACATGACATGTACCCCTGATTATAGAATGATAGTGTTTCCGTCCTTCTCTCAGGCTCTATAGATGACGTGTTGGGAGATCTGCTGGGTGACGACGATGATGGTGGTCCGGTGAAGGTGTCCAGCAGACCCGCGCCCGTCCTCACATCACGCAGCGGGAAGAGGTGTGTGTCTGATAATGGTGGTTCAGAGCTTCATTTGAGCTGCAGTAACTCAAACACAATGCACGGTTATTCCTCACAAACATCTGACAGATGAACTGAGAGACCGTCACCTGTGTAATCGTCTCATAAAGCTGCTCTCTATGTGTTCAGGTCGCTGCTGGACGATGATTTCTTCAGTAAACTGGCAGAAGAGGCAGAGAGAGATGAGGAGGTGAGACACGAACACCTTTAATTACTTCAACTCAGCTCCATTAAAATGTATAAAGCACTTTAAAAACTACAGAGTAAACTTAAATGCTGTACAAGTGAAAGAAACTAAGATAAAACAGTCAAGAAATGTAGGTAACGCTTTATTTTACAGTGTCCTTGTTACATCCATCTAACCCTATATCATAAGTAGTTCATTACTATTACTTAGTACTTAAATATATAATTACACAAATAAAGTGTAACCAAACTGTATGCGTGCAAAATTCACTATTTGACGTATTAATGCATGCAATATAAAGAAATAATACAGGCAGCTCATTTCTAGATAAATCGATCAGATGAAAGTTCAGATTAACTGCAATAAACGTCTACTCAGTGTTATTTTAGTATCATTGATATATTATTATAGTGTTTATTTTTAATTATAATGTCGAATTAGTTTCTGTTTGTGTATTTTCCATTTTCATTTCATTTTTATTACATTTTAGTTTTTAATATGTCTAGTGTTGGGAAAGTTACCTTTTAAAAGTAATGCTTTAAAATATTGTGTTACTCCCTAAAAAAGTAACTAATTATGTTACTTAAGTTACTTTTTATGGAAAGTAATGCGTAACAATTTTAATTAATTTTATTTTAATTTTCGTTATTTTAGTAATTTTGTACTTTACTAACTAAACGAAAATGAGAAATTTAGCCTTGGAAACTAAACTAAAATAATTTTGTTAAACATATTTAAGTTAATGCAACAAACATGTTTATGGTTGTAATATTAAAGTTAAACTTATAGTTAAAAGTATTTTCCATTTTCAATGATTTTGTTGTTTTTGTCATTTATATTAGATTCATTTTTTAATATGTCTAGTGTTGGGAAAGTTACCTTTTAAAAGTAATGCTTTACAATATTGAGTTACTCCCTAAAAAAGTAACTAATTACGTTACAAGTTACTTTTTATGAACAGTAATTCATACAAATTCTTCAAGTCCAACTAAATGAAAATGAGAAATGTTGCCTTGGAAACTTAAAATAACTTTGTTAAAAATATTTAAGTTAATGTAACGAACATGTTTTTTTATGGTTTTAATATTAAAGTTAAACTTATAGTTAAAAGTTAAAGTATTTTCCGTTTTCATTTTAAAGTTTTAGTGGTTTTGTTGTGTGTTTTTGTCATTTATATTAGATTCGTTTTTTAATATGTCTAGTGTTGGGAAAGTTACTTTTAAAAGTAATGCTTTACAATATTGAGTTACTCCTGTTAAAAGTAACTAATTACGCTACTTAAGTTACTTTTTATGGAAAGTAATGCGTAACAATGTTAATTAATTTAATTTCAGTTTTTGCTATTTTAGTACTTCAAGTCAAACTAAAGGAAAAAGGAAAATGTTGCCTTGGAAACTTAAAATAAGTTTGTTAAAAATATTTAAGTTAATGCAACAAACATGTTTTTTATGATTTTAATATTAAAGTAAAAAAGTTAAGTTAAAAGTTAAAGTATCTTCCATTTTTTTGTAATTGTTGTGTGTTTTTGTCATTTATATTAGATTCGTATTTTAATATGTCTAGTGTTGGGGAAAGTTACTTTTAAATGTAATGCATTACAATATTGAGTTACTCCCTAAAAAATTAACTAATTATGTTCCTTAAGTTACTTTTTATGGAAAGTAGTGCGTAACAATTTTTATAAATTTAATTTCAGTTTTGGTTATTTTAGTATTTAACAAAATGAGAAAATGGGAAATGTTGCCTTGGAAACTTAAAATAAAATAGCTTTGTTAAAAATATTTAAGTTAATGCAACAAACGTGTTTTTTATGATTTTAATATTTAAGTCAAACATTTAGTTAAAACTTAAAGTTTTTTCCCTTTTCAGTTTTTGTGGTTTTGTTGTGTTTTTGTCATTTATATTAGATGAGCTTTTTAAATATGTCTAGTGTTGGGAAAGTTACTTTTAAAAGTAATGCATTACAATATTGAGTTACTCCCTAAAAAGTAACCAATTATGTTACTTAAGTTACTTTTTATGGAAAGTAATGCGTAACAATTTTTACTAGTTTTTATTTCAGTTTTGGTTATTTTAGTACTTTAGATAAACTAAAGGAAAATGGAAAATGTTGCCTCGAAAATGTAAAATAAGTTTGTTCAAAATATTTAAGTTAATGCAACAAACATGTTTTTTAATGTTTATTTTTTATTATACATTTGAATTAAGTTTTTGTTATTTTAGTAATATTTTTTATTTAAGTTAAACTAAACAATAATGAGAAAGATTGCCTTGGAAACTGAAGCAAAATAAGTTTGTTCAATTATTTCAGTTAAAATGTATTTTATTTCAAGTAACACATTTTAACCCTTCATCTATTAAACAGAGCGTCTAAACTCTTACGTCTCTTCTATAAAGACTCTATTGGACTCAATCGTTCGTGTGAATTTGTGTCTCAGGTCTCTGATGTCTCTGAGGCCGATCCTGCCGCTCTGCTCGACAGCTTGAAGGTAAACCAAGCTGCTGCTTTCTGATTGGCTGAAAGCTGCGACATCATCAAACTTATGACATCATTCCGGTTTTGTTCATTCCAGAACATGGATGACATGGATGCGGATCTGTTCGGCTCGAAGAGGAAGCCGAGTTCAGCTCCGGTTCAGAGGAAAGAAGTTAAAGGAGGAGCTTCTAAAGCAGGAGATAAGAGCAAAACCGCAGGTCCATTTCTCTACAGTGAGATTTTAACCAATGATACGCCTCGTCTAGAGGACTGTTTTTAAAGTGCTCCATGTGTTTTAATAGAAGAGCCAGAGAAAAAGCCCAGTTCTGCTCCGGCCTCCACAGCGAGAGCTTACAAGAAGTTCAGCTTTCTGGGTAAGAGCTAAACCACGTCTTTGTCTGACAGCATTAAATGGCTTCATGAGGGTTTTGATCTTCTCTGTTTGCTCCATTTTTTTGCTGCATGTGGTTCAGATGATGAAGGTGGGGGTGTTGATCCTCCTCCTCCTCCTCATGAAGGTATCACAACAGCGCTTTTAGACAAACCTCTGTGAGATAAACGACTGAGAACCCTGTTCTTCATGTTTCACAGATAACGTGGACGATTCGTTGGACGATCTATTGGACGACCTGGAACACAAGCAGAAGACGCCGAAGAAAGCCGAGCCGCCACGCTCTTCCTCACCAGCCGTTCCTCAGAAAACAGAGACAGGTGAGAGCTGTGACGTCTCACACATCTGAGAGCCACACGACTGACTGTAACCAATGACGTCTATGTCTCTTTGGTGTGTGTGCTCTTCAGCGTCTCCAGCAGCTGCTGTGAGGAAGAAGGACGATCTGACATTTGATGATGAAGATGATCTGTTGGACACTCTGGGCTTCGGAGAGACAACCAAAGCACATGGAAACGGACTGACACAGAAAAAAGAGAGGTAGGGTATGTCTGAACTCAGTGAATCCAGAGGCTTGGGGTGTATATATTCTGTTTGTTGGCAGTCAGTCAGTTTGAAGGCAAAACCATTATATATTAATTTAGCTTGAGATGGCAGTTTATTAACATTTAAAAGACAATCTTTGTCTTATATACTGCCGTATAATCGTAAAAAAGACTGATTATTGAATGAACCTGAAATGGTTTATGATTGTTTAGAGACACAAGTACATACTGAACTCTGATGTTTGTAAGCTGGGTGAATTGAGAAGGAAGCTGCTGTGATTTCTACTCTCTGTCCTCCTCATCAGTGATCCTCCTCTGAGAGCTCGCACCAAACTGGATGAGATCTTGGGCCGAGGGACGTCTCCTCGTCTGCTGGAGAGACCCGTGACGGGAGAGAAGAAAGACACGCCACAGCCGGAGAAACCGCCAGAGAAGAGCTCGGTGGGAAGAGGTGAATCCTTACACGATCTCAACTCATGCTAATTTACCAGAGCAGATCACTTAAACAGTAGAGCATGGCAGGGTCAAGGGTTTGATTCCCATTAAAGGATTAGTTCACTTTTAAATAAACTTTTGCTTATAAGTTACTCACCCCCATGTCATCCAAGATGTCCATGTCTTTCTTTCTGCAGTCGAAAAGAAATTAAGTTTTTTGATGAAAACATTCCAGGATTTTTCTCCATATAATGGACTTCAATGGGCTCCAAACGGTTCAAGGTCCAAATGACAATTTCAGTGCAGCTTCAAAGGGCTTTAAACGATACCAGACAATGAATAAGGGTCTTATCTAGCGAAACAATCAGTTTCTGTGAGAAACCGAGCAGTATTTATGCTATTATTTTACCTCTTATCAGCTCCGCCATAACTTCCGCTAAGTGAGGTCAAAATACGAGCGTGGTCATAGATATATTGATCGTAGATGCCTCATTAGTGCCTGCACGGATCAGTAGAATGAGGCATCTACGTATACATCTATGACCAGGCTCGTATTTTGACCTCACTTAGCGGAAATTATGGCGGAGCTCAGAGATGATCATGTTCGTTTAGAGCCCATTGAAGTCCATTATATGGAGAAAAATCCTGGAATGTTTTCATCAAAAATCTTAATTTCTTTTCGACTGCAGAAAGAAAGACATGGACATCTTGGATGACATGGGGGTGAGTAACTTATCAGCAAAAGTTTATTTAAAAGTGAACTAATCCTTTAAATGTATTACACGAATGTTACTTTGCATAAAAGCATCTGCAGGAAAAAGATATCAATAAACGAGCACTAACCGGTGGTCCTGCTGTCTGTAGCCTCTCTGATGGACGAGGAGGACTTCACCTTCGGCTCTTATCAGCCCACGATGGGTTCGACTCCAGAGGGCCGTCAGTCCCGCAGACAATCTGTCAGGTGAGTCGACACAGAAACTGTAGAAAGTGATGTTCATACTCAGAACAATGGAATTATTCCTCAGGGGGTCTATAGCACGACGTCTGATGTAGTAGATGGTTGCATGGTTATAATTTTCTTTCTAATATTATCAATCAATATCAATCATTATCAATCAATGCCACTGTATCAATAACACAACTGGGTTGTGTTTGTTCTCTTCTAAGAAAGTCGAAAAGTAAGCAGATATAGCAGTTTAAGGGTGCTTTCACACTAGTAAACACTAGTTTTGGTGCACACCCGGGTTCGATTGACGTCAGAGTTCAGTTCATTTGGATGTTGTGAATGCTGTCGTCTGAACTCGGGTGCACATCCGCGAACCGTACCCGAGTCCCCTTAAAAAGGTGGTTTGAGGTTTGGTTCATGTGAACTCCAGTACGGTTCGCTGCTGATGTGAACGCGATCGTACTAAATAGCGGAAGTGAACTGCTATTAACGTATGATTTGATAAAAATGTGTGTTTGTGTGTGTTTCACTCATTTCCCTGACAAGTGTGACTGACGTACTGCAAGCACAGAGCTGTATATATCTAATTTCTGCTCGTCTTCAACGTGCTTTAGAGCATTTGCAGTACATTCGCGGCAGATAGATGCAAGTACCATTACATACTGAAGCTTTGGTAACAAACCAACGGTTCAAAAACAAAAATATATAAAAATGAGGTTAGCAACGCTATTCATTTTGACACCTTCTCACTCGCCGTCGTTACCAAGCAAACAGCTGCTGCTTTGACGATGCAAACGCACCTCGGTACGGACCCAAATAATATAATGTGAACACAGTCCAGCGGGGGGAGGGGGGAGCAATCGAACTCGGGTTTGGTCCAGGCAATCGAACCAAGTGTGAAAGCACCCTTAAGGCCTTTCTGTATGCAATAACACTTTCCTTCCACAAAATGCGAAATACCTCTAGTTTTATTTTCTTTTTCACTGTAGTTTGTAGCTTTCCTGTAGCTCAAACAGTAGCGCGTGGCGCTAGCAACGCCAAGGTCATGGGTTCGATTCCCAGGGAAAGCAAGAACTGACAAAATGTAAAATGTGTACCTTGAATGCAACATAAGTCGCTTTGGATAAAAGCGTCTGCCAAATTCACAAATAAATAATAATAAATAATACGTTTGCACATCTACACGATTCATTTTATTTATTAATCAGTTTCATTAAAGCTAAAAAAAAAATCCTGTTATCGTGTCAGATTCTCCACTGAAGACGTGAGCGCTCACTCGCCCGAACACAAACCCAAACCCTCCACACGTGCCGTCCGGCCTAGATCAGACTGGCTCGGTCTGAGGCAAGATGAGGAGGAAGAAAAGACGAAGGAGGAACCCAAACAACCTGCTCCAGAGACCCTGAAGCCGCCAACTTCTCCCTCATTAACAACTCGAAAAGAGACGCCTGTAGATCCGCCGGCCGCACCCTCGTCTCCTAAAACTGCCTCGAGACCGGTGAAGAGAGACGAGGACGACGACTGGCTCGCTGGAGCACTGAGCCGCAGGAAAACACAGTTAGAGAGCCAACCAGAGGAGAGAGAGAGGAAACCGGAAGTTTCATCGGGTCCGGTTGAGGAAGTGGACTTGTTTCTCAGGTGAGGGTTTGAGATTGAATTTTGGGTTGGATTGGACCAAGAGCAAAGATTTGCTGTAATGTGTGATGTGTTTGCAGCTCTAAATCAAATGTCTCTTCAGCCCCACGAAGACGACCGGACGAGCCTCCCGTCCCAAACACAGAGCCCAGGTACAGTCAACACAAACACCGCCGTAGTGCTGTAGGTCATGTGATTTATGTGGCACTAAATAGAGTGTGTGTATGTGTGTTTTCCAGCAGAGAGTCCACTGGAATCTCCATCCAGCACAACACAAGCACAGAAACACAACATAAACCTGGTACAGTCAAACATTGCACTCAATCAAATATTATAAGGGTGTGTTCACACGTGGCACGTTTGGTCCGATTAAAACGAACCCTGGTGTGATTGCTCTGTTAGTGCGGTTCATTTGAATAAGTGTGAACGCTGCCATCTGAACCCTGGTGCGCACAAACAAGCAAAGATGGGTCTCCATCCGCTTCCAAATGTAAACGATCCAAAAACAGGACTTAATGTCACAAGATGCGACCCTAAAAGGGACAGACTGCTCAAGCACACCTGGCTCTCTCATCATAGGCGCGATTAAAGTTCGATTAAGGCATCAGCACTGCGTCTCCGTGCAGGAGATCTTCATTTGTGTGTGTGACGGTGGGATTCCTGCCGCTGTTTTGACTCCTTCACACATTTTATAAGAGTTCTCATCTGCTCAACACACCATCATATGTAGCTACACACATACAACAAGCACGTTTAGCTGCACACAGCATTGTTTTGGATGTTCTGTCACAAAATTTACATAAAATCCGACCAATCAGGTTGTGAACGTATCCCTATGCCTTTAGGTTCGGTGTTAAAATGCCATTATGAACGCTAAGCGGACCTGGGCCCTTATTTATCAACAGTGCGTAGAAAAGGCTCTATATTTTGTCCTACGAATGAAATTTAGAATGTGTGTAAGTATAATAAAATCTGTATTTATCAAACGTGCGCACACAGTTCTTACGAACACGAGTAAGCAACCATTGTTGACAAATCCTGCATGTGCATAAGTATGCTCGTTCACATTCACGGTCATTAGCATTCGTAAACGCTTCCAATGAACCACATATGGTGACAACACAGAGGAACTTCACAAACACAGAATGACGTTTAACAACAACAAATTTGCATCACAAATGAGTTGCACGTTAACAGAATTAAACCCTTTTCTATTTACTTCATTAAATTGTAACGGACTGCTCTAAGACAGAAGGTAGAGGATCCAAACGTAGCTTTATTTTAGAATAATCCACAAACGTAGTCAAAAACAGGCAAGAGGTCACAACACGTAATCAGTCCAATCAGGCAAACAAAACAGGAGAGACAGGCAAAAGGGTAATCCACGGAACGGGCAAGTAATGCAAGACCAAGAGACATGAAACCAGGGAAAATGCTCAGAAATTCAGTACTACACTAAACAAGACTTCACAATGAATGATAGACATGACCAGGCTATTATAGTGTGAGCTAACAAGGTAATGGGGTGCAGGTGGATGTAATCAGGGAGTGCTGATGAGTCCGGGCAAAGGATTATGGGAGATGTAGTCCTTGATGGAGTGACAGTCCAGGGTGGAGTGCCCTCAGGTGGTAATCAGGGGTGATTGTGACAAATACGCTGGTTGATGGTGCTTTAATGGCGATGTGGGAGTAGTCTATGGCTACAATTATGTTTGGGAATCTGGCGATAGCATGAAAGCCCCATTTTATTTCAGCTTGTTGAGGATTTCGGTAAGGGAACTGGATGTAGGTTGGGGCCTAGGAAATAATGGCGTCCAACATGTGTCACAGCCGTCTTTTATAGGGTTTGACACCAATTACACATTGCGTTTAAAACTACAAAAATGATAAATTGAGTGTTTTATAATTAAAGGAAAGACAGGACGTATGTGGATTTCTTAATGCATGATACGGTCTTAAATGCTTTTTGTGTGTTGTGTCGTTATTCTACCACTAGATTCTCTGCGTAAGCTCAGAGGTGTGCGTATATTTACACACATTTCTACGTATAAGTACAAGTTGGTAGATCACACACTTTGCGTGAAACTGTTTTTACGGTGACACATTGCTGCCACATACATATTATTCTTTCCACTCAATTATGTCGTAATAATCGACATGGAGTGGGGTCAGACATGATTTTGACTACATTGTAGAAAGTCTTTCTTTAAAGTGAATTTCGTTTTCTATAAATTGTATTTTCATTTTGATCAAGGTTTCATCAACTCATTTCCTGTATATTTAATAAATAAGAAGCAAACCAAGAACGCCGGGAATGGATTGACGTGCGTAACGAACCCACTGGCAATGTTTCCGCGGTCTTTGAGTAAGACTGAAACTATAGCGTCTTTCTGTTTTTAATACATTTCTTGAATATATGTCTTAATTGCTTCTGCTTTTCAAACATGGAAGTGTGACAAAGGCACATGAAATTCTCTAATGTGGATACAGGCATATTTTGTACACATCACTATACAACGCATGTCCTTATTAGGAGAAAATATATGTCGTTTTAACGACATATCTCGTTATTACGACATAATTGAGTGGAAAAAATGATATGTGGCAGCAGTGCGTCACCGTACTTCCGCACTCATTACGCAGAAATCTGTGATAAATGAGGACTAAATGAACTACAAGTGTGAACACACCCTAAAACTCTTATTGTACAGGACTCCTACAGTCACAGATTTCATGGACATTTCTATAGTGGATATAAATGTTAGCTAGAAATTGCTATTTTTACTTCTAAAGCTTTTAACATGATTAAATCACAATAATCACAAACGTCAGGTGAAGATGCATATATTCAGATTCTAGACCTTGAGTGGTATTTTCTGACTTGATTATTTGAATGTTTTCCTGAATTTCAGCTTCAGACTCTGATTGCTAAGGTTAGTTCCCTTCAGTAAATGCCGCTCTGGTCTGTTACCCATCAAACATCCTAAAACAACCCTAGAAAACAGAACTTGCACCTAAACAAATCATGGCAATTCATCAGAACTTAAAAAGAGTTCATGAATATAAATGTTAGTAGTTGTGCTAGACTCTTTACGGGGCTAGAGATGGCTCTTTATCCATGTTACATTGCAGTGTTTCTCAACCAGGGGTCCGTTCTTCATACCACACCTCGCTTAGCACATCTGAGATGATTTGCCAGATCCCAGATCTTCTAATCGTGATAACTGATCTCTGGCTAATTTGGTTCTTCAAACGAATTTGCAAATTGGATTAAAATATCTGGATTGAGTTATCTGAGATTACTGCGCGTTCCTGTGTTCCCCGAAGAGGGCAGATGCATCGATACTCGAAACACGATCAGCAATGCAGCGATTGGCTGGCTGCAAGACAGCAACGTAAATGACATCATATAATTAAAAAAGCCACCTGGCAAAAAAACTTGACAAATTACACAAACACGAATTTCTGGACCTTTATAAGGAAACAGCCAAAACAACATAACAGTTATAATAGATAAATGAAATTAAAAGTCCTAATTATTTATATTCATGCTTTTATAGTATTTATACACCCTTTACATTTTTAGTTCAATGTTGTAATTATCATTTAATTCATTTTTAATTAAAATTTTCAGCAGATTTGTTACAGGACAGCATTAATTAAAGTTTCTTAAGGGTCAAGGTCAAGTTCTCTGCATCTCCTGCGCTGCATCAAGCCATCCCATAATATCCGTCACCACTGAAATTAATGCACGGCTCAGAGTAACTGTACAGCATGTGTGTAAGACTCCAATAACATCATAAAGTAATTATTCCATCACAAATACATCTCTCAATCAAGTGTCTGTGTGTCTATAGTATTATACACAACATTATAATATTATTTTCACATACATTTTTATATTATTGTTATTATTTTAAATGATTATTGCCCCTGGCTCAGAAATGAACTCTTGTAATAAAGTAGCAGTGACATGGGACATTTTAAGTATCAACACCGCTTAAAAAGATGCAATCTAATCCTGTTTACATGAAATAAGCCGCTCGCGAGCAGGTTTAAGCTTTCCGAACCTGTTGCTATGACAGCAAGTCCAGGGGCCTGTACCATGATGGTAGTTTAACAAACTCAGGGTTACAGGATTAGTTTTGAGTTGACAAAACCAAACCAATCTATTCAGGCTTTGTTGGTCCCATGATGCTGATCATCAGCTTTCTCTGTCAACTCAGGCTTTGATCCTGAGTTTAGGAGTGACATCAGTAGTGAACAGCCAATCACGCGCTGTGGATCAGTAAAACTGAGATTCACTTCTCGTGAGAGAAGCAGTGAGATTCATTTCTCTCTTCTGCAGAATATTACACGATTGAAAAATATTAAGAATTTAAACTAATTTACACAGCCTGAAGAAAAGAGCTGTCTATAAAAGAGAACAACTTACTTCGTCAATGCAAGTAAAAGTTATGAAGTTAGTTTAGTTGATATAGAGAGAGAATTGAACATTTAAGCTCACATGTAGTAATTTTTATAGCTTTATTTATTGATTTTAAAGCTTATTTGTATGACCTTTTATATAGGCTATTTATATTAATTTTAACTATGTGCCTATTAATGATTGATTAACTAAAATGATGCATGTTTAATCGATGGAGGGTATAATAATTACATAAATAATGATAAAAAAACCATTTAAAATTATTATTATTATAAATAAGCATCGTTTAAAAGCCAGACGCTTTAGTCTTTAAAACCATTTGCTATGTAGTGGCCTTTAATTTAGAGTAGAAACAGGGGGAGTGGCTTTATTGCATCAGAGGCGTGTCACTTTGCTCACAGCTGATTGGTCTAATTTCAGTTTGAGATCTCTTATCCAGAACATAGCCTGCCCTGGAGCAGGTTAGCCGTGGAGCGCAAGTTAAACTTTAGTTAGTGTGTAATGTTGCTGTTAGAGCATAAATAATACCTGTAAAATTATAAAGCTCAAAGTTCAATGCCAAGCGAGATATTTTATTTAACAGAAGTTCCCTTTAAAAGCCTACAGCGAACGGCCGGTTTGGACTACATCCCTCTACTTCCTTCTTTAATGACGTCAGTAGAACAGTTTGTTGACTAACCTCCGCCCACAAGAATACGCCAAAAAGGGGGTGTGGTCTTGTTGCTCTCCCACGTGGAGAAGAGGAAGTGTTGCGTGGAGAAGAGGAAGTGTTGTGTTTGAGTGTGTTTGTTGCCATGTCGTCGAGACGCTGTTATTTTCATCCCGGAGTCAAATCACCTTTGTTTGGCTTTCCCAGGGACGCTGTAGAGATCATTGAGCGCATACATCTCCCCGTTACGGTAAGAGGCGTGACCTTTCCGTGCAACATGCGCTAAGCTGCTGTCGAATAATCACAATAAGAACTCGTTACGTATTTCTGAAGGAGGGACTTCATAGAACAAGGAAGTCTTCAGCCGTTTTTAGGACAGTCAGAACAGTGGTATACAGATAAGTAAATTGTGTGAAAAATACTGTTTTTTTACACGCGAAACATGAACACATGTTATATTGCACACTGTAAACACAAAAAAACACAAAAAGACCTTTAAATAAACACATAGCAAAACGAGTTGTGCGGTGTCCCCACCACTTTTCAAAGCAAAGTTACGCCACTGCACCCCTACCTATGACCCCGCGATCTCACTTGTATTGCCCCAGTCGCCCGTTTAGTGTACATCTACATCAGGCCCCGTGTCAGGATACCCATCCCCTGATTCCCCTCCAGCCCCTCTTCACCGGCTCTGTCCCGTTTCAGGACTCAGTCAGAGCCTCTCGCCACAGTCCAGAGAGTCTGAGTCACGCACACAACACACAGCACACGCTCAGGACCCCAGAGCAGCCTCAGGACGGGACGGCCCGACAGAGACGCCCCCCTCCAACCCAGCACCCCCTGCAGCGTGGTGTAGGTCTAGCTAATTACTACATCACCCTCACGAGAACACATTTCACCCCAAAATAGGAGAATAAAACACATTTCCATTGACAGCCAGTCGCATTTAAACCCTAAATTCTGTTTTTATTTTACATTAATGTATTACTATAAAAATTAATTACAATTAAAAATCACGTTATTGAACCCAATAAATTAATATTCACTATTAGTTAGTTTTATAATACATTTGTATTAATATTACAATTGTATTTAAATAATAATAATAATTATTATTATTATTATTACCATGGCATGTATGATATGTTTTCTGTATTACATAATTAATCAGGTTGTTTTATATTAATCTGTTCATATTAAAATGATTAATACATTTTATAAAATTATTATTATTTAAAAAAAAATGCATAAAAAATAAAAGTATTATTAAATATTCCATATGTGTCTTCTGAATTACTGTAAAAATTAAACATTCACAAAATTGAATGTAAATTTATGAATTTATTTAAATAATTATAATAAATTATTATTAAATATTACTGTCATGTGTGTGTTCTTAAAACAAATTCTGCAATAATAATAATGTTATGTATTAAACAATAGTAATAATAATATATTATTAAAATTAAATATTATCATGATGTATAAATATTGTTTATATTTTTTGGGAATTAAAATGTTTTCAGATCACATAAATGAGAATTGTCAGACTTGCTCTTAATTATCATGAAAATACGTATTAATGT